>JARACY010001686.1:0-53661 GCA_029255725.1 Scrobipalpa atriplicella | reverse complement strand
CGAAGCGAGGGAATTATGACAAGAATCCTGAATGTAGCGAGGGATTCAAGTCTGCCCAAGGCGAAGACACATTTATTCCCGAGGAGCATACTATATTTTACACACCTACTGCACAGATTACTTAGACGGTGGCAGGCGTCTGTAAGATAATAAAGCTCAGAAATATACCTAATCATGTAATATTGATACATAAATAAATATTGAAAACATACCAGAAGCAACAGATCCGAAAGTCAATTCACACTCACTGAACTACACTTCACGTTCACAATCCAATCCACTACCTACGTATTTTTCCAAAAAACGAATTGATCATATTCAACATAAATAACAAAATACGATAAAATACTAGTCACAATGTCTTCTGGAGTCAAAATATTAATTTCACTCGACAATTTACGAAATGGAAGTAATAATCAATGAAAGAAAAACTTTTGCAAAATCAAACCGCGTTTTCTTTTTTTTAGTTTCTTTTTTTTATACAAAGCAAAGAGCACATACAGATAACTAGTCATACAGCCTTTTTACACTCGCCGGGAGGCGCAGAAGGCGAGTGTGGCAACAGTTTTAATACACACACAGCCATATTTTTTTTTTCTGAAAATTATTTTCTTAGTAGTTCACATGACATTCCAAATTCAAATCACATAATAACCCTTGGGCTATTAAGGATTTCCATACAACTTTAAATCCCTTGGGATTATTTTCTTGCTTTAAACGCAAGTTCCTTGATACATTATGTTGATATAATAATGCAGAGGTGTGTAAAATATTTATTATGCAGATTACTGCTGAAACAGCCGCAACAGTCCACTGTTTGAAAAGAGGAATGCTATGGGGTGTAAGGGACAGCGTCCCGCAAACTTATAGGGGTTGCTCAGTCAACGAAACCAAACAACTACCACCAGGTTTTTTTTTCAGGAAATGAAAAAAAAATTGCTTTTCCATACAAATTGTCTGATCGAGCTGGTAATTTTGTATGAAAAAGCAAATTTTTTTTTTCATTTCCTGAAATAATATAAGTTTGTGGGACGCTGTCCCTTACACCCCGTATAGTTTATTTGTTCCCATTTATTCCTTTTGACCATTGCTCTTTAATAATTAAAAAATATACTCCATTTTGATGTAACTTTTTCCCTTATGCGATATAATGAGGGCGATTTCCATACTATGGCTCATATTTATAAAGCGATCTCAAGATTGAGATCAATATTAAGTATAGATTTGACAGGTCGTTTTGTGCTGAAATGAAATTTCTGATACAAACTCAAACTCGCTGTCAAACTTGAGAGCTGTTTATAATACGGGCCTATGTGTGCAGGTAGATTTGGGAACATAAGTAGTGCAGTGCAATCTACCAAAAGGGTAACAAAACTATTTACCATTAAAAACAGCCCAGTGTTGCCATGTCTTGCCTATTCTCGTACATAAATTGTCACGTCGTAAGGCTTCCGTCTGCCTGCGACTAATCGCGTTACGTCCACCGGCGTCCGCGGCCAATTGGGTGATTGGGTAAACCACCATATTACAGACCTATTGCTGTCTACAAGTCAGCCTAGATTGGTTACTTATTGGCCTATCTATTAATAGGTAAGATAGGTGTTCCGTACCGGAACAGATTCATAGCACATTTTGGAATGACAATTGATAATATTTTCAATTGATAAGCGATCGATTTGATTTCAAATTTCGAACGCGTAAAGGCCCTCACTATTCCTGCTTCCTGATTGGCGGATCCAAACACCAACGTCGCGATTAAAACTAGAAGCTACCATTTTTCGATCTTCAATTGGCTACTTTCCAACTAGTCAAATCAGCAACTTTTTATGAAATGTCAAAAACGCTTTTTTGTATGAAAATAGTAAATTATGACGTCACATTTTAGTAAATATTGACTAATCAAATCAATAACTTATATACTTTTAATTCGATTATTAAAATCTAAATGTGCATTTTTTTTATGATGAATGAAATCCACAATATTTTTAGCCATTAGTTTTAAGTATAAACGTTTTGAATTTTTTAAGCTACCCAGTCAAGTACCCAATTTTCGGTCCTTCGAGCCGGACTTTCATTCTAAAATGTGCTATGAATCAATAGGTATTTTTCAAATACGCGAACTATTTTAAAAGATTCAGTACCTATTGGAAAAAGTTCTTCAATTAAATGAGTAGAACAATCCTTAAAAATACGTGCACCTAATTTTTAATCACTTTAAATACCAATATTTATAAAGGCAAAATTATTTTACCTTTTTGTTAATGAACTAATAAAATTGCGATTTTTTTTTGTAACTTGGCAGAGGTTCAAATTTCGAAACAGCAGATTATAACTTTGTCACAAACATTTATGTTTGCTGATTCTTAATTTGAATTTCTTTTAAGTTGCAAAGAAAAAGCAATTTATGGGACGCAAAATATACCAACCAACAGTACCAACGTGGGTATCGATTTGCTTTCATTTAATTGAAGCATAGAATGCAATGAAATCCGTGGGAGTAATATATTATACCGTTGAAAAATATTCCGTGGGTGGGATTTAAATTATCTAGCCGTGTATGGGCAAAGAATATGGTATGTGCGTAAAAAACAACTTTGTCTAAAAAAATGGATTTCAATATAAAGAAAAATAATTACTGAAGTTTATAACTAAAGTTCAGAAACACCCACCCACTTATTTATTTCAAAATAATGTACACCTTTAAGGCTCGTATTTATAAAGCGATCTCAAGATTGAGAGCAATATTAGGTATGGATTTGACAGGTCGTTTTGTACTGAAATGACAATTCTGATACGAGCTCAAACTCGCTATCACTCTTGAGAGCTGATTATAAATACGGCCCTAAGTAATCCCAAAAGATGTTCCTTAATACAAAAACAGGTTTTAAAAGAACACTGTTGACAAAAGTCTGTTATTTACTGAAAATCTTCGCAAATTGAATGAACCATTGTGTAAATTCCAATTTTCAAATACCAATTTCTTTTAGATTACCATCTCCTGTAGATAAAGATGACGTAAACGTAATACCTGTTATTCTAAAGATAGCTTAGACTAGACAAAGTGGGATGGGCTCTACCTTTGGGGTGGGATGGGATCTACCTCCTAGTGGTCCACCCCGGGCAACGGCAACACAGGCTTGCCTGTGAATAAGTCCGGCTGAACAATCCCAACAAAGCGGTGGTAGGCGCCTGGCTCGCGACCACCCTCTCACCGGAGTCCGGCGCCAATCAGCTTGCTGTGTTCCGTCTTTGCGTGAGAATGCCAGTGCCATAACATGCATCTTCTGGGTGAGCTCGCTCCATCGTCGACTCTATCACGGTCATTCCTGACCTTAAAAACAAAACGTAGCGTTTCGGTCAGGACACGACTCAACAAAATAAAAAAAGGTTTCTTTCGTAATGCCGAATGGAAACCACTCTACCTATATAAAGATACCATAATATACTTTCTTATAGGTAGTTTTGATGATCATGAAGCGGCTTCCAAACAGTATGACGTATTTTTTTTTAAAGATTTTTGCACTGAGAGTGCTATTTCATTGTGAATAGTATGTTTAAGGCTCGTATTTATAAAGCGGTCTCAATTTTGAGAGCGATATTAAGTATGGATTTGACAGGTCGTTTTGTACTGAAGTGACCTTTCTGATACGAACTCAAACTCGCTGCCACTCTTGAGAGCAGATTATAAATACGAGCCACCATAACAACACATTCGATTCACACATACATACCTACTATGTGGCAAACAGATATTTATATATCTGTCACTGATAAAAACTACTGGATAAAAACACACCCAGAAGATAACTTTCTAAGGCCATGAAAGCAGTATTTCTTATAGTCCATTTTTAAATCCTAACTAAAGTCTAACTCCGGGAGTTAGCTCACTAAATTATTACTTTCCTTCTCTCTCGAAACTTAGGACCGCTACCTCAATGACGTCACACCTCCCGACTTTAAAATTTCACGTCGAATCGGCTGTTTTTCCACTAGACGGGATATCGTCACGATACCGTGGCTCTGTTTTTCCCCTAGGACGGTAATATCGTCGACAATATCGTCCGCCTCACCGCCTAGTTCCACACACACGCGCATGCAAAACACAATACTTATGCAGTTTGGCAGGCTCAAAGACTTTTATATAAATAGAAGTCTTTGGGCAGGCCGGCGACGATACCGGTGGGAATCAATGCCGCGCTGTAAAGGGAAAGTGGAAAAGCGTATACCATATAATTTCATTGATTTTCATTGTCGACGATACCGTGACGTCGCCGTGGATGTGCCGTCTAGTGGAAAAACGCGCCCTGAGTAGAAACCCAAGAATATCCCAATCCCGTTATAGGATTTTATGTTAACTGCATTGAAAGGGTTTAATCAACTTAAGTCTTATCTTCTTACGGGAGATTTTAAAATTTCAGGGACGGATTTGGGGGGTTTTAGAAGCCTGAAAAATCATAACCCTGTTATAAGGCTAAAGTATATTTATTGCAGTATAAGTTAGGAAGTTCTATCGGTCGGTTATAACTTAAACTGGATATAAAATGTTTCCTAGTATTGTATAAAATTGTGTTCAAAGTTCGATAGATAAAACTTCGTGACATTTTCCGTTAAAAGTTGTCAAAAGTTGGTTCGAGACGTCGAAGCAAAAAGGCAAGCAAAAGTAAGAAAATAATATTCTGTTATTTCCATATACCGAAATGTGATATCAAATATGTTTGGTATAAAAGATAAAGTTTATTTGATTGGTGATTATATATTTATTTTAGTTAAAGAATTTAAAATAGTTCATACCCATCTATATAGAGGTTTACATGATATCTCTAACTCTTTTTGTGTGAAAGTTTGCAATCATTCATTAACTTTTAGAAAGAATTCAACAAATCTTTCATATCGGATAGAATTTATTTTTAAAACATTTCTCCAATTACTTTTACACCGAACGTTTATAAATGTGTGAAAACTTTTCCATACCCATATATGCACTGGAACTTTTACATTGTTACATATTTTCGATTTTGTTTACCATGTTTGTTTTCGTAACACGGTAGTAACCATCGCTTACTCTGTGGTAACACTTTTATAACTAACATAAAACCAGGCTAAAATAAACATCTACTAAAAAGTTTTATGCTAAACCCGACCCGTAGATTATATTATGTTGGTAGCAAGTGTTCAGAATGTGGTCGTATATAACCTCTGACAATATTACCTTCTGGCCTCTGACAAACTGCGTTAGAATAAAATTGTGTGAAGATATGTTTATAAATAGGTACCATTGAAAATAGGACTTAGATCGCTGGCCTATCTTTTATTGGATGAATTAAAAAACAACAACAATAACAGTATTATATATTGGTTATACAGGTAGGCAATATAAATCTAGATTTTCACCTTGCAGTTTTAACCGAAAATTAGTAGCTAATTTCTTCCATGAAAACAAGGTATATATACCCGCGATAAGAATCTTTTGTCATTCAGGATAATGTACTCGTAGCTTTGTAAAGAAAATATCAGAATCAGTTCAGTAATTTCCATATGTATTTTCACATTTTATCGATCACCAACATTTTTTTTGCGTCGCTAACAATTTTCTTTAACAATAGTATTTTATACTCTACATTGTTATTAACTACACATCCTAAATGCGGACCTTGTCAAACTAATATATGACTTTAATAAGGCAGAGTAGCTAACATACATCATCATAATATAATACCTACATTTCCTGACTACGAGCTCCTAGAATGTTCTAGATTATATAAGTTTTAATAAGGAACATCTTGCGACGCGGATTGAATAAATGTGGGACAGGTCCGCTCAAGTTGTGTCCATTAATATTTACTGAGTTCGTCCCTGTACTGAACTGAACTGGACATAATATTTAATACGGATCTTGAAACGATGTTATCAGCATTTCATTGTGAATATTCTGTAAATTCGGACAAGGTGGCGTCCAATAATTTTGAAATTCTATTCCGCATGAGAGTAAATAGCTGTTATTTACTCTGAAAGAGCTTGATTTTAAGAATTTGATTTCTTCCTGGTGCAAAAAGTACATACCTGTATGCACTTCTTAAAACTCAAAAATATTATTTTCTTAATATATTCCTATATGAATAAAATAAAATGCATAGGAGGCATCAAATTTTAACGATTTGTTAACTCGATTTTGTGTGTCAACTATTAGTTATTTGAATCCTTATCTATATCTCACAATAGCGGTAACTACTAGAGCAGACAATCTAAGCCATCATATTTCATCTCAAACTGCAGTTGTTATCATACAAACTGCTACAAACTTTTCACAAACATTACATTCTAATACATATTTAGCAGCAGAGAACTATTCTAACAGGGTAAACGTATCCATAAAACTTAACTTCCTGAACTATAGAACTTCTTACGAAGTACCTTCACGGCTTATTAGTTCTAAGCAAACGGTTCTTACTCACTTGGTAAGTATATTCCATTTCATATAAGTATCTAAGACAATCAGAAAGGTTGTTGCGTGAGGTTGTTAGAAGTTCACACTTTATGTTATTACCTATTTGATTTAAATACCTACGCTTTTTATATGAAATAAAAGATTGTCTAATAAAACACCTAAGAAGACATACAAAAATATTTGAAACAAAATTAAAGAGAGAAGAAAATATATTTTGTCTATTGCTCAATTTTAGAAAATATTAACAGAAGAAACTACAAAAGGATTCCTTTCAAAATCCATTACTTGTGAAGTGTATGAACGTCATCTTTTTCGTAAAAAAAAGTATAGGCCCCCTTAACACATTACACTGAGTCCGGCCCTGTTGAGGATTATATGGGAAAATCTTCACGGCTAGTTAGAAAGAGGAGCGAGTGAGTTGATTCAATTACTTGGGCTAGAGATCGGGTTTCTTATATTCACTCTCATACACATATTTTAGATAGTTAACCCACAAGTTAACTAACCAAAACAAGCTTAAAGCTTAAAGTTGTTTTAGATTTAGTTAAATGTGTGCATTGGCGGCCTTATCGTCCTTATCGATCTCTTCTAGACAACCCTGCATGAATTTTAACTCTTTCTTGCTAAAAAACCTGGCACTGGCCGGAATTCTAAAATAAAGTTAAATCACATAAATTTCATAAGTATGATAACTTTCAATGTCCAATAAAAACTCACGCTATTTGCAAATATATATTTTTTTAATTGGAAAAGGTTTTTAGAGTAACAATTTTCCCTAGGTAAATTAAATTGTAGCAAATAAATAAACCTGTCGTCATTCAAACCCTGAACCCTGAAAACCAGAAAGGTTGTTTGTTTTCACCGTTCGATAGCAAATCCTATTATACAAGTAGCGTAATACGGCCTTGTACCTATATAGTGACGTCACTTTACCCTATCTATTATGTATGACATACATTGTATGTATCACGTGTTTTGTAGCTGGCTGTATTATCCTTTATTTTTCAAACTGTCTTTGATAGTGGTCGTTACACAAACCATACCAGAGGGCTATTAGAAGAAGAAAAAAATTGAAGAAACCGGTGGAGGAAATGAAGGCGACTCGGTTTTATTCGTAGATCTTTACTACGGCGGCGTAGCAAATTGCTACAGTTTTTATTTCATAAATTCCTCAAGTTCGCCGAACGTTTCGCAGGTGTGTTGCTGCCCTTAGCCCTTGATTCAGGTCAGAGTCAAGAGGTAAAAAAAAGTAAGAAAAAATTCTCCCACTTAGTTTTATTTCCCAGTAATTAAACTGCAATCATTCATCTTGGCGCGCGAGAGGTTAACGATTCGGCAGCGAATCGCGATGGTATTTTAATGGTTTTCATTAACGAGGCAAGAACTTTTTGATCGTCACTCAGAGTTCTATATTACAAAGTACAGTCTGGGGCCGCTAATTTCGAACATCGAATCATTGAAAAAAAAAATAGTCAACCGATTTTCGGCGGCCAATCTCCCAATCGTGCGGGACTAGTTTTTTTAGTGCCTGAGTGTTTGCATAACACACAAGCACTCTCATTCCTTCAATCTCTTATTCTGATGGGACAGACTGACTGATACGACCAGAGAGAAATCAATTGGAGGACCGCCCATTTACATGCCCATCCGAAAGCATGGATCATCTTACATTTCGGACAATCAAGTGATCTGCCTGCAATGTCCTAACTAAACTAGAAACTACAACACAAAGCCGTTGTCCACCGCCGGGAATCAAACCCGGAACCTCTGGATCATGAGCCCGTGGCTCAGACCACTAGACCACGGTGGCAGTTAGGTTGGCTTGGAAAGAGACAGTGACGTTTGTCAGTCATCTACGGCTCGTATTTATAAAGCGATCTCAAGATTGAGAGCAATATTAAGTATGGATTTGACAGGTCGCTTTGTACTGAAATTACATTTCTGATACGAACTTAAACTCACTGTCACTCTTGAGTGCTGATTATCAATACGGACCTACAAGTTTGACAGAGGTAACGCGCGATTGCGACGTCCGGATTTGTACAGTGGTTTTATGGGCCCGTATTCATAAAAGTTTTTAGATTACGGGTAATGTTTAAATTGTCACGGACGTGTTGTACGAGGTGTTAAATAAATTGCTTAATATTGGTATGAAAATTAATAAGACTCCGCAAGGAACATGGCTAGTTCAAATATTTTTACGACCTTTTTGATGACCAACGACGCTGACTGGCTGATCATAACTTGAGTTTGACTACTAAATGAAGAAATACTTCATGTTGGGGCCAATTGTAATATATTAATGATTTTTTTTATATTTGAGATAATGTAATTTATTACGAAAAGTGGCGCCACCTCTATTCTGTTGCCACCTTAAGGGCCTGTTCACAGAACTGCGTTGTCGCATCGTAGAAATGTGCAGCTCGCACGAAGCATCGCAAGAACTTGCGAATTGATTGGCATCGCAGTTTTGTGAACAGGTCTTTAACGTGTTTTTCTCCCATTTGCTCGGAAATAGCTTTATTAAATGAAAAAACAAACCGTACATTCACTCTTTCGGTCCTCAAGGTTCGTAGGTGACCAGCAATTTCACCAAAACAATAATAACTATTAACGTCTTTAGCTCTCTGTTAAAAAGGTATAACTTGTATTGTATAGCAGAGCGACGCCTTAACCAGGCAACCTTAGAGTGAACGATTCAGCGATGGAATTTTAATGGCTTCATTAACTAACTTTTGATCATCATTCAAACCGACAACACCCCTTGTATATATACAGGGTGTAACAGAAGATGAACAATTAAACTTGATTTTGACGTTTATTTTGTAGAAAATGATGTGATAACTAAGTTGAAGAAATGTCAGATTACAATCTAAGCTGGTGCTATAGAATCTTTGGAAAAAATAACTTTCTCCTACTAATTAAATTATAAATTTGAAGATGCCGTTTTTCACTATATTCTGATGCGATCTCAAGTTTCAGAGCATAATTAAGTACGGATTTGACAGGCCGTTTTGTACTGAAATGACATTTCTGAAACGAATCCAAACGTCTCAAATACGGGCCTAAAAAATGATACATCAATTTAGGATTCCTATTTCCAATAATTAAAATTGTTGTTATAGTTTAAATTTGATTCTAATCATCTTGCGATTGATAGTTTGTTCTTCAAGTACTGTATAAACAATTTAAACAGTAATTGGATATTTAAATTTATCCGACCCTTAATTAAGACGTTTTATTCAATTTCTTGTTGCTTCAATAAAGTCTAAATTTCAGTTCAGACCTGAAATAGATACTAGACCCTTATTAATTCAAAATAATGTAATCAGACACTAATAAAGTTGTGCTGATAGGTCTATGACTTTCAACAGATTTTTATGTTTCTAAACATTTACAAAAAAATAAATGATGATCTAAAACATTTTGACATTCACAATAATATTAACAGCACCAAAGCGTGAGGTATCAGAGAATGGTGTAAAATTTTTATTCTGAGAAAAACTAGTAAACTTAAAATTAATTAAATTATTACTTAGAAATTATCGCCTGACACACTTTTCTAGACCATAAAAATAAAAATAATTGGTCCTTCCCCAATTAAAACGGTCCGCTCAGTCTGTCCGATCTAACAAATCTACCAGGGCGACATAGCTGCTTGGTACCGAACGTCTCAGATAGTTCGCTCGGTAGAATTTTCTCATTTTCCGCCGCCCCCCGAGATTGCCTGCACCGCGGAGATAGATTATTTGCCATTGATTGGATTGCCGAGTTGTCTCTCGGAGTAAACAACGTTGCGCTTAGACTCTTTTCAGCTCTGTTGTCCTGGTAATTTTATTCAATTTAGGTCGAATTTGTAGGTTAGGAATAGTTCAGTTTGTTGGTTTAATATTGTCGTTTTAGTTAAGTTTTAAATAAGAGTGTTCTATTTGTCCAAAAGAATTCATAGTTCTTTATTGAAAAGCACTTTGTTTATTTCATGTAAGCATCATCAGCAAGTATATTGTTATAAAGCTTTCAAAGAAGTTAATTACTCGATTGAGAACACCTTTCATTTATATTTTTATCAAAATTAATTATACTCTTGGTATAATTTTCCCAATAAACAATTTATCTTATCCGATTCATCATAATCATAACATAAATATCATATTAAGAATAAAATATTGTCATTGACATTTGATAAAAGATATTTGATTTGTTAAAAGCAGGGCCATACAATCTGACAGCTGTTAAACTCAAATAATGATACTACAAATTGAAGCATTACCATGTCAAATTAAAGTAATTTTAAGCGGTGTGTTTATGTCATCTTATTATTTTGAATGCTTTCTTTTATTGAAAAGGCCGCGGATGATTACTCGTTGTCAGAGTTTCCAAACTACCAAATAGATTTTTGTAACGACTATTATCAGAAAAAGTATGGTTACTAGACCCAAGCAAGACTAGACATAACAGATAGAATAGAATATTCAGCTGGCAATTCCTATTACGAACCAATCGATATAAAAATGTGATATTGTCCGCAGTTGTTTACCTTATTATACAACGTGTAACATGAAGGGTATATGCATCGTGAAAGGTGTGAATCTACCCATGAAACTGAACAACTTTCCCTAAGGAACTTACTTAGGAAAAAAAAATGACTTCTCATACTAAATGCGCTGATGCATTTTGTATGGAAGTTCAATTTTTTTTGTTTTTCGACCTTTGTTCCTTAGGGAAAGTTGTTCAGTTTAATCGACTGCCCCGGGCCGGGCTCTAACCTCTACACCAGAGGCCTCCGATGTAAAGAACGTAAAACAAAGTTACACGTAGTCTTGACAACGTAATTAATTTAAATTTACGTTGTTATTGAAGCATGCGCCTATTCTACGTGAATTATGACTGAAACTTGTTTAATTTGGATACTTACACATCTCAACAGCATGTAAGTATAAAGGGTGTTAAGTAAACAATACGAAACAACATACATACTCGTAGAAATCACGCATAAATGTGACTTGCAGGATAGGCAGAGCGTTAACGGAATAACAGAGGCCGTTTTTACTAAGTATGACAAAGATTAGTTAGGGATCCTAAGCTTAGGATTGTGTATTCAGAATTCCAATAAGTTTACAGTACACTGATATTTCAAGATAAGTATATGCTGAAGATAACAAACAACTTCTATTAGGAAACATGTTCGAAATGTGGCTCAAAAACATCCTATTTACCGGGTCTCTTTGATTTATATTTCGTCAATAAATACTTCAATTTTCACATTTCTGTTTATCCAACAACTCAATATTTTATTAAGTGTACAAATAAAATATTCCGTTTATCATTGATTCAGTAAAGGGATCAAAAGCTCCATTAAGATTACAAACATCGACCGTTACATCCATAATGGCCTAGTTTTATTAAATCTTCAATAGTAGAGTAGAAGTAGAATTCTAAATAAGATTAGAGGACCCAAATCTTCTTTTTTCTCTGTGTTTTCTTTTAATATTACTTTACATTCGAAAGAGTCCCTTAAATATCCGTTAAGTGGTTTTCAAAATACAGGGTGTAAAAAGAGTACTGCGTTCCTTTCAACCACGTAATGTATTAGTGATATACAACACAAACCACACATTAAATTAAATAAATAACAATATTTATTTTTTATTAAATTCGTAAAACAGAAACGTAAGCTAACCGTAGTTACACACACCACAGCGTTCGTCACAGGTACACTGCCGCGCCGCGCCGCCCGCACCGCCGCCGCTCCCGCCGTAGTGTGGATGACTACGGTCGGCCTACTTTTTTCTGTTTTGCGACATTAATAAAATTTTAATATAAATATTTTTATTTAATGTGTGGTTTATTTTGTTTATCACTAATAAATTACGTGGTTTAAAGGAACGCTGTACTTTTTTTTACACCCTGTATAGAGCGTGGTCATAACGGATATTTAAGGGACTCTTTCGAATGTAAAGTAATATTAAAAGAAAACACAGAGAAAAAAGAAGATTTGGGTCCTCTAATCTTATTAGAATTCTACCACTTTTTCTTAATACCTGTTACTTACTTTAATGAAACTATACATTGCGTAATCCATTCAAAATCTCTTGTCTAAAACCAAAGCAATTTGCATGCTAGTGTGCCGCATGGTTGCACGGCACGTTGGCCAAGTCCGACCAACTTCCTAACACACGTCTGTCCTGCTCAGGGAACACAGAACTTGGCATTCCGACGCGGTCGTGCGATTGAGCTTTGCTGCTAGTTTAATAGTCTATTACCTATATACTTAGTAGAGGGACTTACTCGTAGGGTCAACTCATAACGGAAAGCGACGTGACGCAACGCACCTCGTACTTTTCGAGAGCGTGGAATAGTTTAGAATTTTATTTACATGCGAAATGATAGACATTTCATTGACCAATCTCCAAAAAATCCTCGCCCCACGGTGCAGCCTGTCACCTCGTATTTTAGCAGCTTCAGGCCGCGTCGCTTCGCGTTGTTTTCCGGTGTGAACTGCCCCTTATTCTGCAGCTACACACATATACATACACACGCCTGCGGTACACAGAGTATAAAACGCATAGTAGAAGGCGGGACACTTTCAGATTTCAATGTTTATTGCTATAGTGACAGGTTGTCCGTCCATAGCCTTAGGCCCGTATTTATAAACAGCTCTCAAGAGTGACAGTGAGTTTGAGTTCGTATATTAGCATTATTAGAAATGTCATTTCAGTACAAAACAACTTGTCAAATCCATACTTAATATTGCTCTCAATCTTGAGATCGCTTTATAAATACGAGCCTAAAACACACTACTCTGCAACCTTCGTATCTTTTGCTCAAGTAACTAGAAAAAAAAATAACAAACACAAAAATAATTCTCATTGCAGAACAATACTGTCAAAAGTCTTCAAACCATCTTCAGCTGTTAATTTAAGTGCCAGTGACATCTCTGCTATGACTTCTTTAACTTCTTTACGATCCGTTGAAGAAAACAACACTTTTATAGGGGATTGAATGGAGACGGAATGTTGATTTGAAAGCTTTCTACAGTTCAATTCTATTGACACTTGACGAGACCTATCCTTGATCTTCACCAATACTTTTATTTAAAAAAAAAATGCTCTTTCTTTTGTTTTCTTTACCTTGTGATTTTTTATATTGATGAACGTACAAATTAACTAAAACGTTCTCGAACAATGACTGAGTACCATAAGAATTACAATAAAATACAATACAATAAGTATTTATTACACGAAAACAATTTACAAAATGAAATTAAAAAAACAGTTAGTACCATACAGGCGGCCTTATTTTTATTATAGCATGACCGCTGACTAAAAAGACTGAAGAGAGAAAGACAGATGATAGAATATGAGAAGAGCTTATGGCCTTCCTATAAGACCTTCCCCATGGTACCTCTATGATAGGTCTTTTTAGTCACTGGCAGGCCATAATACCCAATACCCAAAGGTTGCTTTCCAGGGTACTTGGGGTAATGGAGTACTTAATAGAAGGAAATATACGGACAGCAAGTAAACAGGAAATGGCAGGAAATATACTAAACTAGCTGGTGCCTGCGACTTCGTTCACGTTAAAGGTTGGATGCGCTTCAAAAAAAAAGGTTAGGTAATAGGTACTTACAGATAGACGTAAGTAGCAGTCAAAAGTTAAACCTAATAAACAAATGAATTGTAACACTGACTGCGAGGAGTCTTTAACAGCCAATGGGTAGGTTTGGTGGATGAGGTTGTTACGGTATATCTAAGTACTTATTTCAAAAATAATAACTACTTTAGGCTCGTATTTATAAAGCGAACTCAAGGATGAGAGCAATATTGAGTGCGGATTTGACAGGTAATTTTGTACTGGAATGACATTTCTGATACAAACTCAAACTCGCTGTCACTCTTGAGAGCTGATTATAAATACGGGCCTTAGGTACTATCACTCGTCTCTTGTAACTCTGACTTCTCTAAAAAAACACCTTTCGTGACTTTTCCAGACAGTATATACGTAGGTATAACTTACCTGTACTGATAGCAAGTAAACGAGAAATGGCAGGAAATGTACTAAATCAATGATTACAAGATGCAGGCGCTCCATTAAATCGGTATTTGCCATTCTTGGCAAGCGGGGTAGCCAGATTATAACTTTAAATTGGTTTAGAAATATACAAGGCAGAATACCTATACACTACTATTTGCACCGGTAACACCAAAGTAGTTTTTAAAAATATTAAAGCAGTTTTCAGTTTTCAGTCCCCTTGTTCGACCTTTCTAATCTTTTGCTGTTTAGATAGAGCAAGACAAATTGCTATTTCCTGACCTAATCCTTTTCTTCTAAGGTTTCTGAACTCTTAATGCATTACGTAGCAAAGTCACGAGTTTTTTTTAGGATCGATATAGTTTAGTTCGGATCTCTGAGTATTTTTTTTCATTTTATTCGTGGGTTTGCCCTTGACTCTAGACACCTAAGTCAGGGATGACCGTGACAGAGTCGACGATGGAGCGAGCAAACCCAGGATGCCTGTTAAAGCACTGGTATTCTCACGCACACAACACGGCGCCGGACTCCGGTGAGAAAGTGGTATAGAGCCAGGCGGCCCCTTGCGGAGCCTACCACCACTTTGTTGGGATCATTCAGCCGGACTTATTCACATGCTAGTCTGTGTTGCCGTTGCCCGGGGTGGACTACTTATTAAATCACCCTAGTCTTAGGCTCGTATTTATAAAGCGATCTCAAGATTGAGAGCAATATTAAGTATGGATTTGACAGCCCGTTTTGTACTGAAATGACATTTCTGATGCGAATTCAATCTAGCTGTCACTCTTGAGAGCTGATTATAAATACGGGCCGTAGATAAAAATAGAGGTAGCGATGGAATAGCATCAGGATAGTATATTTGTCGATATTTGGGTTAGGTTAGGTTAGGTTAGTGTTTGGTGTCAATGTGTTTTTCAACCTTGCAGTCAACTCAATGGGAGATGATTTTATTTTTTTAATGATTTATTTATTTACTTTGCTTACAAAAGCAACTTGCGAAAGTAACGTTCCCCAGTATTTTCATAAAATGGCAGTAATTTTTATATCCCATTAAAAATATTTAGGAGTATTTCCTTGAGGCCAGTTGGCCGAGTGATGACGGATGGGAAAAGGGTAATTACCCGCCTGTCGGGTGTTGTGACCAGGGGACCGGAGTCCGACTGGATGAATTCGGGAATTGTATATACAGGGTGTCCAGGAATTAATGGATAACCCTTTAACTGCGGCTAGCTTGACCGATGCCCTACTAGTAATAAAATTATGACCTCAGTAAAAGTGTCACAGTTTTCGAAATATCGTACAAAAACCGATTTTTTAATAATTTTCTCCCTACGCTCAGTTATTTTCATGCCATTTCATCAAATATCAACATTTTTGGGTTTTTTATTTTTTTTAATATACCTTAATAGTTGATACTTAAAATGAATACATTGTTTTAGTACCTATTTATAAGAAAATAATTTAAAAAATAAGTTTTATTGAAAAAATTAGGCAAAATATTTTTAAAATTTTGTCTTTGACCTCCTACGGTGAAAAAAAAAAAGTGACACTTTTACTGAGGTCATAATTTTTTTACAAGTAGGGCATCGGTCAAGCTAGCCGCAGTTAAAGGGTTATCCATTAATTCCTGGACACCCTGTATATGCAGATCGCCGTGCAAACTTCGATACCGCGTTTCAGGACTGTTGATTCTTGATGTGGCGCCTTCTATGTGCGCTACAAATATCTGGGAAATTTGATCTTTGTGTCTTTAACAGACATGAAATTTGTTCTAAAACTGGAATAAGAAAAAATACACGTGTAAAACTTACGTCTGTTATTGTTATAACAGGATCAGTTACAAAAATATCTCACTAGGTTCTACTAGTATTGCATAAGTGCAGACTTAACGTTGATATGAAAATATGACATAGGTAAAGGTCACGAACTCATGAGCCTAGTTGCGTAAGCGACGGGCGAATTATATACCGGGTGTAAGGGACTTCCGTGCTGGACTGAGAGTGAGAGAAAAACATAGAATGTGCCAGCTGCATATCCTCCCAGGCATGCTGTAAAAGTCATCTAAGGGATTCGAGGGTTTCAGTATTGTAATTTAGGCGATGACCGGAATGACCTATGTTTAGGTTGTTTACGCTCTGCCTACCCCATTAGGGGTAAAGGCGTGATTATATGTATGTATGTAAGGGACAGCTTTCCGAAAACTGATACAGGTTGCTCATTCAACGATACTGAACAACTTTCACCAGGAAATTCTTTTAGGAAATGAAACAACAAACAAATTGTCTGTTCAAAAAAATGTTCTGTCTGAAAAAATCCTGTTGAAAGTTGTTCAGTTTTGTAGACTGAGCAACCCCTGTCAATTTGCGGGAAGCTGTTTCTTACACCCAGTATTCGAACGATTATCCAAATACTAGGTAGTTGTTTCGACCTATTTGATTCTTCATTGAAGATTTGCCTATTCAGAAGAGATACAGGCGTGATTGAAAACAGCTAGGACCACTATTAAACTATTTTGACGACTTCATTGCGTCTCATGCGTCAAATAATGGTATACTGGTGTTAATTATTTCCTTGTAGGATATTTTAAATATTTTTGGAGTGATCCTTTATAAACATCCTCTGAGTTATTATTTGACACACAATTAAATTAACACTCTGTATTGGACTCTGATATGGGCTACTATTTACCGCTGGAAAATAGATTATTCCCACAGTAAAATTCAGTAAGCAGCGGAGATGGGTGTGACACTTTTCTAGCTTTGCACTGACTGTAAAAGGGAGGTTAAATCATACCCCGCGTTTTAGTTTTAATGAATAGAGTGTAGAGGGCAGATATCACTAAACTATCAATAGAAGCAATTACCCCCTTTAAACTGTTCCACTGACGGCGCTGCAATCACCGGACTTGTTCGTCAAATTGGCTTCGCTTTGTGCGGAGCTCGATGGAGCTGAACCATCATGGAGGCTTCGGCGTTGCAAATGCGATTAATACGACTCAACTAATATGTATGAGTCCATACCTGTCATATTCAATCTTGAGAGAACAAAAAGTGACGGAAATTTGTTTTAGTAGAGTTTTAGTCGTGTTCTTATCAAATTGCCATAATTATTTATTATTTTTAAGTACTCAATAATGAGCTTGACTAGGAGCAAAAAAAAATAACATAGTTTATATCAGCCGCTTCGCCTCCAGTCGATGTTGTATTTGTCAGTAGATGGAGGCAATAACCCTACATTTAAAATAACCATCGAAGTGTGACAGATGTGGTGAAAGAGGATTTTATCAAGCCGCTGACGCTCTGTTTACCCCGCTAGAAGCAAATTTTCTCCTGTTCTATGGACGGCGCTGCAATGACCAGACTTGTTCGTCAAATTGGCTTCGCTTTGTGTCCGGTTCGATGGAGCTGAGCCATCATTGTTAGGTGTAGTGTAGTCTTGCCTACCGCATTAGTGCCGTATGTTGCCGCGCTAGAACAGCATAACCTCTTCTTTTTGCTACTTAACTAAGGACCGTATTTATAATCAGCTCTCAAGAGTGACAGCGAGTTTGAGTTCGTATCAGAAATGTCATTTCAGTACAAAACGATCTGTCAAATTCATACTTAATATTGCTCTCAATCTTGAGATCGCTTTATAAATACGAGCCTAACTATCTATTTATTGCTATAGTGACAGGTTGTCAGTCCATCTCCTTGTCGCGTGGGTTTCGAGTCGATCGACCCGAAAGATAATTTTTAAACCACGTAATAATGTAGCTTATAGGCCTCTGACATGGTTTTGTGTAATGACGAAAATACACTGTTCTCGGTTTAACAGCATGCCCGGGAATAATATATTGTTCTGTTGGTAAATTAAACGATTCCTGAAAATAGAGAAAATAAAATTGTTTTTCAGTTACACAAAACAAGACCAATGCAATACAAGTTTATTGCCGAACGAAATTCAGATAGCGTTGGCGTACGTACGAAAACAACCAGATATAAACAAACAAACATACAGAGTACGTGATAGTACTATAGTTAGTGTACTGATACACCAAAGGCATTTGAAATTACGTTTGCGTTCCCAAGGAGTATACAATACAGACAAAGCATACCGGTGTGCCTAAGGAATAGGCTTCTCGCAAACTATAGGAGTTGCTCTGCTCAGTCCACGAAACTGGACATGTTCACGAAGAAATTCTATCAGGAAATGAAAAAAATATATTAACTTTCCCATACAAAATGACCACCTTGATCAGAGAATCTGTATGGGAAAGCCAAATAACTTTTCATTTCCTGAAAAAAAAAACACTTTTGTGAAAGTTGTTCAGTTTTGTTCACAGAGCAACCCCTATTAGTTTGCGGGAAACTGTGCCCGATACTATACAGGTTGTAACAGAAAAAGTATTTGCAACCTGAAGGATGGGAATCTTCCCATAAAACTGAACAACGTTCCCCATGGAACATCGAAATGTACCAAAAATTATTTGGATTCCCATGCTAAGGGCCGCAATTATAGTTGAGACTCAGAACCGTACTCGGGAGTCGATCAAGCAAGTCATAATTAAACTTTTACTCAGAACTTGAGTAGCTTGTTAATTTATAAACGCAACCGCACTCAAATCAGGTACGTATCAGCTAAATCGAGTTCATAATCGTGAGTCAGTCATTTTCTTCTTCTTTTAACTTATTTGGCTATTGCAACTGGCAAATCAGCGAGTGTCAAGGCTGCTTTCACCAGATTTTCCTTAGTTTGGCTAGGACAATGTAGGCTGAATAACTTGATTGACTGGGGAAGTTATACAGGGTGTTAAAATCAACTATAAGGGACGTATGGGAAAGTTATACAGGGTGTTAAAATCAACTATAAGGGACGTATGGGAAAGTTATACAGGGTGTTAAAATCAACTTTACAGGGTGTATAGAGAAGTTATACATGGTGTTAAAATTGATTTTGACACCCTGCATAACTTCTCTATACACCCCATAAAGTTGATTTTGACACCCTGTATAACTTCCCTATACACCCCGTATAGTTGATTTTAACACCCTGTATAAATGGCGCAAAACACATGGCTGATACGCACTTAATACGTGACTAGCGACACATCCCGAGTGCGCGCCCGCGTTCTAAATTTGAATTATAATGTTTATAAATTAGGAGCGACTCGGCTGAAGTCTGAGTCGTGATAGCGTACCTAAGTAGGAACTAAAAATTAGACTGAGTAAGACAGGCGACTTAAAACTCTACATAAAACTAGTATCAAATTTGAGTGACTTTTATAAATACAAGCATAAATGTGCTATCAGCTGATGCAACTTTTTATGGGAGGCCCAATTTTTTTTATTTTTTTTGATGTATATTTCTCGGGAAAAGTTGTTTATCAGTTTTATGGACAGGTTCACGTCCGTAGGGCGCATAATACCCTTTCTGTTACACGTTGTTCAGTAAACTGAGGAAACTTGTATTCTTCAAAAACAGACTCAATTCCTTTGCTGCACTTGATTAATAAATTGAGTAGTGTTGGTGACGGCAAAGCGATAGTCGAGGCTTTGTTCGTACTAAGAAATACCGAGTAAATTAATTAGCACTGTTTCTATTAACACTACTGGCATAGGAGTACGAAAGTGTACAGAGAGAAAGCTGACTTCATTATCTTAGGTACGCCGTTTGTATTTAAAAAGTTCCAAAGTCAATTCCAACTTGACGAAATATACCTAGAGATAAATATGTACGCGAATGATCTTATTTGCGTTCTTATTCCGGATGTCGCGCAACTTTTCCAATCTGGTAGATATCTCGATTTATCTTGTTACCAACAGACGCGCCACAATATCTGAGTTGCCAGATGCTTGCGAGAATTTCTCATTGAGATCGACATAAATAATTTCTGAAAAGTTCAATTTATGTGCCATGCCATAGTAAGTTCAATTTATGTTCAATGCATTGCCAGAATAGTATCACTCCATGTCTCCCCACGGGTGTTATACCGGCTATTAAGGGACAGCTTCACGCAAACTGATTGGTGTTGCTATGTCAACGAAACTAAACAGATTACACCAGGACGATCCGGAGGTCCTGGGTTCGATTCCCAGGAACACAAAGTTGATACTTGTTAATTTATCACTTTGTGAGACTTTCCCAGTTTGGTGTGGATATTGCAGGCTGAATCACCTGATTGTCCGAAAAGAAAAAGGATTCCGTGCTTTGGACGGCACGTTAAGCCGTCGGTCCCGGTCGCTGTCATTGATAGTGGTCGTTACACAAACCATGCCAGAGGCCTATTAGCTGTGCTATTAGGAGGTTTAAAAAATCTGACATCAGGGTTCATCGGGTCGATTGGCTTGATACCCATACGACAGAAGAATAAGAACCAGGACGATTTTAGGAAATAAAAATAAAATTTCTTTCCCTAGACTTCCCTGGGAGATTGATTTTTTTCGTTATTCTTATTTATTATGAATCCTTTCATTTTACCTGGCGAGCGAACTCTCTGGTTTAAGAGTTTTCTAATAAAATCTCCCAAAATTACTAATGTTATATCATACTTCTGGCAACACTGACAAATACCGAGTAAATAAATGTACAAAATATTTGCCGCCTTCCGTTTGATGTTTGGATTGCTATTAGGTATATGTTTTTAAGTTAGGGTTGGATCGGTTTTCTTTCATCTTACTTGAAGTCGATAAACGTATTAACGTAACATTGCCACGGTTAATTTGGGTCTTTTCTTATGGTGGTTAAATAAGGAATTTGAATAAACCAAGCTACACGCGCCAATGACAGTACATAGGTCACATTTTGCCAAGCATTTTTCATAAGTGATATAAGGGAGGTTATGACGTCACTGCTGTCATGATGAGACCGACTCAGCGGGGTGTCGTTTAATTTTCTTTAGTGGTATCCGTATTGCTTCCTTATTAATTAGACTCCTTCATTTTCATGTTTTCCTGGTATTTTCAGTCATAAATTTACCGTATTAAGAGTGTCTTTTAGGTATTTTAATAGTTTGAAGAAAAAGTATTCCGTGCTTTGGACTGTCGTTGTCATTTATATTGATAGTTGCTTTTATTATATTATTACCTAAGTAGTAATCATAAGTATATAGTATGTAATCTCTTTTTTTTCAAAACTAAAATACAAGAATACTATCTTAAGAAAATCAAAGTAATGGCACAAAGGCGGACTTATCCCGCTAAGGGATCTCTTCCAGTCAACATTTGATAAACCCAGAGGAGACATTATATAAAGATTAGTTTACATTGCAGAAACAGAAAGCTAGGAAGCTACCAGCCTTCATCATAAATAAACATTTTCATAAATTCTCTCTTCGCTTTGAACCGCGCCGCCAGCTGACTGAATTTAGTATTAGGTTAATTAGAGGATTTTACCGTTTATAACGAATTCAACAGTTTTTGAAATTTTAAGTGCACTTTTCGATCCAGCCATAAATTAAGTTTAATCAAATGTTAATGTGATTCAAACAAATACTATATCAACTTACACAAACATATTATTATAGAAGGGAAGTGACGTATTTGAATAAAATTTAGTATGTATTGAAAAGTGATGCTGTTGGGATATGTGTGTATAACCTTTTATTCCCCATGATACTTACAATAAATAATAGTAGTGTTTTACGGTGGATTGTAGTTCAGGCGATAGGTTGACAATGTTCCATTATTATGATACACTATTTATAGAAATTCTGAAATTAACTTCAACTCTCTTCAAGTCAAGGCGAAATTGCCTTTATTTGGCTTGCTCTTTAAACGTTTTTTTAGTGTAAAGATTTTGTTTAAACATTAAACAAAACCTTTACACCACCTTTGCTTTTTTAACACCCTGTATAAAACGCGTTATATAACAAGAGTATTTTTACCCCTGACTACCCACTTAGAGTTACAAAGACTCGCAGCTGTTTCAACAAAGGGCAGCTCTGTTTTACTCCAAATGTAACTAAATAACCGTTTTCTTAGGGCGGTTTTCGTACAATTTAATGGTGGGTAAAGTTGGTTATAAAGAAAGTGTTTTTTACACTATCATGCACGACTGGGATTTAATAAGCTGTGATGTAGAATTTGACCATCGCCGGATTCTAACACAGAACATTTTCCTTCTTTTGCTGAGAATAATGTAGGTATAGTATTAATATTATTTAGTATTTATTAATATTATTATTATTTTATAATACCTATTAATATTATTTAGTATTTATGTAAACCAGTAGAGTATTATTTTACTTATTTAGATGCTAAGGGCAGCAACACACACGCGTAACGTTCGACAGTGGAACCTTCGGGCGAATACGACACACCTATAAAAATGTGAAAAGGAACGCAATTTATCTTATTGATCAGCTGTTAGTCACATTAGAGCTTGTGGGTACAAATACACTAGTTTTTGTTTCTCAGCTCCCCTTTATTTTACAACCATTTTAATATCGTCTTAATGTTGCGGCCCGCTACCGAAGTAAGTCTACGACTACGTTTGAATGGGACTTTCGGCACCGAACGTTAAGCAAGTGTGTTACTACCCTAGGTGGTATAAATCCCCCAAGTAATAAGAATATCGCGGAGATGATAAAATTTATAAATAACGTAATTGAATCATAGTGAGGGGAAGATTGGCCGTATTGAATTCAGGTTCATTGAAAAATAAGTATTATTCAATGGATACTTTTCGGGTTTCCTTTTCGAGGTTAATTATGCTTTTGGAGAAGACTATAACGTACTATTCTATTACAATCTTATTTTTAGTAAGTAGGTATAATACCTACCCCAGACACAAACATTTCTTGTATCTTATTGAATTTATAAAGTGATGGCCTTTTGTTCAGTTTTCCTTTTTCCTCCAACTTTGCCACTTTTCTGTTCAGCCATCGTGAAGTGCCTTCTACCTATTATTATCTTTCTTTAACTACTAATTAAGGAAAAAGAATTGATGATATTTTAAATCTGTTTTCCATTGAAATTGAAGACATTCTCAATGTGTTTTCCAATGTGCTTCACTTCCTCTGATGATAAGAATAGTACATTTTCAAACAAGGCAAGAAATGTGCAGAGGGCACCTGATGTATTTTTGTTGCCTTAAGATTAGACGTTGCAGATTGTCAGAAAGAAAATAACAAAAACTGGCCAAGTTTGTGTTGGGCAAACCTGTTAATAGGACCGTAGTTGATGTATAATTTGAAAGAAAATGACGTCAGTTTCTTTGAAACTTTTAGGTTGAATAGGTTCTGTTAGTGTTTAACAAGCGGTTTTTGTAATTTTTTATTCCTGCAATTAAAGCTAGCTAAAAACATAAACTGAGCCTCCAGATTGTTTACATTTTTGATTCTGTGTATCCAAGGAATGGGCAGCAGCGTTCCCTGTGAATGGAAAACTTCTACTGCGCTCACCAACCCGCCTGCCAAGCGTGGTGAGTATGGCATATACCCCACAATTTTTGGGAGGCCCATGTCCAGCAGTGGACTGTTGTGGCTGATGATGATGATTAAGTTTTTTATTTTTGTACATCATGCATGTCAATACGAGAAATTTTGTTATTAAAGCGGATTTATAATGATTCTATGCAAAGGTTCTTTGTTAACTACGGAGCCCTAAAAAAGTGTCAGAGAAGTTGCAGAGAAGGAAATAAAAAGCAGGACGTGTTTCTTGTCCTACTTTTCTCTCATAATTTGCTCTTTTATGACACTTAAACAAGTGACAATAAAATTGAAGGCGCAATCTCAAAGATTTAGAGTGTATTTTTAATTATACCTTTAATGATCTGAAGATAATAATGGGAAGTGCTATAATGTGTTCATTATCTCATGATATCAAACTTTATAGTTGTATTAAAAAATATCATTATGACCTTGTTATGAACTTTGTCGTTTTACCACAGTAAAATGTAGTCTTGAAAAGGTAACTTTAAATCTAGACTTCCAATTGTCTCTGCCTGTAGTAAGACTGATAGACGAACATAAAGAATCAGTATTGCTAATAATGAATATTATAGTGTTTCCAAAATATATTAATTAATGTTAAGAAAGGTCTCGTTCTAATTTTATTAAATATCTTGCGTGAAACTAAAATAGAGTGTTGAAAAGACTCTAAGACCCGTATTTATAATCAGCTCTCAAGAGTGACAGCGAGTTTGAGTTCGTATCAGAAATATCATTCCAGTACAAAATTACCTGTCAAATCCGCACTCAATATTGCTCTCAATCTTGAGATCGCTTTATAAATACGAGCCTTACATACTTCAGCAGTTGTGTGTGAGTGTAAGTATGTTATATTATGTATACTATCCCCATACTCTACTCAGTGACAAGTCCCTCTTGTAAGCAGTGCGAGGCGTTTTTCCTTTGTCTGAATGTAACTCTCAACCTCCCTGAGAAGTTGGTACAGTCAACAGCAGATTAAGCTTAACACAATATTTTTTTTTTAAATCTAGCTCGGGGTGACTGAGCTGAGCAGAGCAGGCTGGTGATAGTTGCAATGTGTTTGAGAGCAGAAATTGTATCTGCTTTTCTTCAAAAAGTTAATAACGATTTTTGGTTAATTGTAAAGGTCATCACCTTTGGCAACACGTGCCCCTTCACCTGCTAAGACCTCATGACAGTGGCTGCTAATGCTGTTAACGTGGCTAAATTCTGGGCTGCAACAGTGAAGTGTCTGCCATCGACACGCTAAGAAGAAATATTTTTTTATCACCCACTTGTTTAAACTTTTCAATTGTTTGCTACCCCGTTAAAAACGGTGTATACTTTAGGTATATAAAGTTAATAATATAACGTGACTTTTTATTCAGCTAATGTGTGCAGTTAATATGATAATAATAAAAAAATCGCTAAGATTAGATTCTACGATCAACTGATAAATTCATTACACGTTTAAAAGTCTCGCCAGTTAATGTACAGTTTATTATGAGCTTGACTGTACTTAGGTACTTGTTTTCGTCTAACTCCCGGATTACTCGAGTTACTAACTTAGCTGTGTTACCTAGCTTGTTACTAACTTTAAAATGCGATTTAACTAGAAGAATCAACTTTAATGTTATTTATATTTCCTTCTGGCTAGATAGTACAGTCTGACCCTTCTTGTTAAGCTGAAGGTGGTCGTTTTGATTAAGTTCTCTAATATATTCCATCGTGTTCTAAACTTGCCTCACGTCTACTGAATTTCTCACTGTTACTGTTATTTGGGTTCATAATATTCTGTGATCTCATGTCCTTCAGACCGAAATAGCAGGTAGCAGAAATAGTCGATGGATAGAAGGCAGGCTTTCCTTACACGACACCTCTTGCACTTGACGCGACAACCCAGTCCAATTCACTCAGCGTAGACACTTTCTACGGCGTAGGCATCGTCTACGGCGTAGTAAACATTGCTCTACGACTTTCTATGTACAGCATGACCGTTGACTGAAAAGACTGGAGAGAGAAAGACGACGGAAGATAGAATATGAGATGAGCTTATTGTCTTCCTATAAGCCCTTCGCTATAGTACCTCTGGCAGGTCATTTTAGTCACTGGTCAGGCTATAGCACTTTCTCAATCTAGCCTATAAAAATCATAATTATAAATATTATTTTATAGAGTTTTTACGTTCGTTTTAACTGATAATTTTTTATAAGAATTAACCCCAGTCAGCTAATAAAACTAAAAATTTGGACTAAATATCCATTTTGGCAGCTTCTTGGCGGAGATGGTAGAACGATAGTACACGATTTTGGTCCTCTGCCAGCAAATTGCGGACATTTTGATCAAAATGTTGTTTGTATTACAGTTTTCGTATAAGGCTTTGTGATGGTAAATTTGGTGAAAGAGTAAATCGTTTTTTGTTGACGACTTTCAGGGTAAGGATCAGTTCACACCGAGAAGCGTCTCGTCGTACCACAAATAGGCCAGCAGGAACCGCTCGGACCTCCTAAGTAAATCCCGGATAATCTCTACAAGAGGTTTTATTGTTTTAATGGCTTCATTTATTACCCAATTTGAAGTCTCTTAGTTTCCCTACCCTGGCGGAGTTGGGCATGCAAAATGACTATGACAAAATAGGCGTCATAGAGATAAGTTTCTACATAATTCGGTGCTCTTCCATGCTGCACTGGGAGTGATAGAAAAACATAGAATGTGCCAGCTGCATCTCCCGGGCATGCTGTAAAAACCAGCTAAGGGATTCGAGGGTTTTAATGTATTGCAATTTAGGCGATGGGCTGACAACCTGTCACTATAGCAATACACATGACCATCTGAAATAACCCTCAAAACTTGTCAGACGTGGCGGAATGACCTTTTGGTCGTTTTCGTTCTGCCTACCCCATTAGGGATAAAGGCGTGATTTTATGTATGTATGTATGTAATTTGGTGCCAAGTACGACGAAAACGGAATGTGTTTACCAGGAACCCATAAGCTTACCGTGCGTTGACCCGATGAGGCCCAATAACGTATGGCCCGGAGCTAAAATCGGAGCTTAATCACAAACGATCGTGTTTGGGGATTTCATGGAAAATTTCCTGCCTTTGCTTAAATTCCTTTGCGTTCGTTTATCGAGTTTGTCCGCAAGTACGTGTGACTTGTATGCTAGACTGCGAGTGATAAAAGAACGTAAAATATTCCTGATTCCTATAGGGCGCTTTTTTACTAGACGGCACAGTACCGGCACGGCACCGGCACGATGACGATCACGTGACAATACCGGTGGGAATCAATGACAAATGCCGTGCCGGTGCCGTGCCGGCAAGTGGAAATGCGTGTCATATAATTTCATTGATTTTCATACATTATCTCTTCTACGATACCGTCGACGATACCGCGTGCCGTCGCCGTTGCCAGTGTCGTGCCGTCTAGTGGAAAAGCGCCTATTCTCGGTACTAGCATGGGTATTGAGGCTATTAACTTGACTAAGAATGACACAGACCGCGTATTGAATATTTGACTTTAAATTCGGTTACTGAAGTGCGAATTTCAGATTGGCACAAAGACAGTTCCGAGTTTTTGGTGTAGTTGTTGGAGGCGACTGGCAAATGTTTCCTGATTTTGTAGAGACCGTTGTCATGTCATTACCCACGTTCTTTACACAAACCATATCAGATGCGTAGATGGTTAAGATAAGCACCTTCACATTCAAGATCATTGGATTTGGGTTGTCTGTTGAACGACAGAAGAAGAAACGACCTTATCAATTTAAAGGTGCGTTTTATAACGACGTTAATGGTCCTTACATAAAAGATCTTAAATACCTTTACTGCCGCCGTATCTGTACTACGATTAGATTTATGCACAAGATTACGAATATAAAGGTTTGTCCTTGGCTGTAGGGCAGGGCGGATTTATTGTCGAAAATATAGGTTTTTACTACGCACAAGAAACTTCTGAAAGCAGGCTATTTTATTCATAGTGAGATATTGGTGTCAATTCAACCTAAACATTTCTAATACAATTTAAATTAGCATTTAAACTTTCTCAAATTAGATATATTAAAGAGAAAAATAAAAATTTGATTTTAGCGCTGTCAAAGTGACGTAAGATTCCTGCAATTTTACAAATTATGGGCTTTTCAAATGACATTTGTAGAAAAAAAGAAGAGATTTTCTTTATTTCGGATAGAGGGCTTAGCAGATCATGATCTGTCAGTGTCAAAAATTCAATATTTTTCGCATAATCATAGAGATTTTAGTTTGAAGCCTGTCTCAAATTTTGACAGATCATATACAACTAAAGCCATCTGTCGGAGCTTTTGGAATCATTTATTGTCACATTGAAAAGACCATAAAAAAACAATGCTCTCTAATTTTGTTACTTTAACAGCAGCACTAAATACAGGTTGTTTTGTTTCACTGAAGGATGAAGATTAAATAAAAAAAAAAGTTTACTCATTCGGGCTACAACAAATTCTTGTTTTCAAATTGTGTTGTTTCAGTACACAGTTTTTTACTGTAACCGCATCGTGCCTCAATCCCCTTTTCTGAGGCTAACAAGATTTTCATGACGATAACGTTTCAAGAGAGTTTCGAAGGCATCTTAAAGAATCTGTATGAAGCATGGATATACAGGGTGTAAAAAAAAGTACTGCGTTCCTTTGAACCACATGTTCTACTGATGATACCAAAAAACTTTCCCAAAGCACAATTTTTTGTAACTCAAAATAAATTTTGCTTCGTCCATACAAAACTGCAGTTCCCGGGGAGTATCTTTGTATGGAAATGGTTTTTTTTCTCGAGCTAAAATATTTTTGCTTTGGGAAAGTTGTTTGATAATTTTTACTTTGTAAGAAGTTTATCAAATGTGAATCCAAGACAACCAAATCGAAAAAAAAAGTACTATTTATTAGGAATCGCAAGAACTACATGGAGCGTTGTTTTCGGATATTCAAAGGTATAAGTTTTATACATTTTATTTTAGAAGGCCATTATTTGGACCACCGTATATTAAGGTAAACCAAAACCACACTCGGGTTTGAGACGTCATCCAATTTCTTCAACATCCAATTTGAACTGTGAACACGATGTGCTCAAATCGCACTCAGATTAAATAAGCCAACGAGTCAATTTCCTGCATTTTCCTGTAATATTTCCAATCATTTACAAGAAAATACTTGGAAATGGTCCCAGAACAGACTTTCAAGATATTTTTTTGGTACCTACCCATATTTCTTCCATGCTGGACGGAGAGTGATAGAAAAACTTAGAATGTGCCACCTGCTTCTCCTCCCGGGCATGCTACAACCTGTCACTACAGCGATACATATTTTAATCTAAAATAAATTGACTTTAATATTTGGCAGGCAGGCATTTTGAATAAAAGGCAAAAGCGTATTATATTTAGTTATGACTGAAATTCAGGCAGCAAGCTATCATTTCAGACATTATTTATTAGAAAACATTTAATAAATAGGCATCTTTGTAATCCTCTAACATATCGCAATAACACATGGGGAAAATTGGCCGGAAACGTTAGGTTGTTTATACAAAAAGCATTTGGCGTAAACACATCGATCGAACAGGATGTACTCCACGTCAATTTAACGTGATAGCATGTGATAGTCTCGGAGCCCGCGAGGGATGCGGGACGAAAGAAATAGCACCTTTTTTGGGGAAAGATGGCAAAGAAGAATTAGTTCACCTTGACATTCATTTGACGTGATGTGTTAAAGTATTTTGTTGGTATTTCCACATTCAATGCTTAAATTAGTAACTAAATACTTGACTTGATAAAGCACACGACTACCCACTAGTAAGTTTAACGGAGGTGTTTGCCCTCAACGTTTCGACCCTTCACGAGGTGTTTGACTTCAAACACCTCAGATAAACTTACAACTGAGTAATCGTGTGCTTTATAAATATGAATAACACTTGTTCGTCGTTTAATGATAAAATGATTACTAGACCGCTGGCTAGAAGATACAGGACTACTAAAGGAAGTAAAACATCTTTTTAGAAATAAGAATTGCCTGTTAAATTTTTGTTAGATATGTTTGTCCTATTTCTGTTAGTCGTAAGATAAAACAACTCATCTCTTCGAAACCAAATTTTTTATGCGCTCTTAGTCTAGAGGAAAACCCTAAAAATATTATATTTTGGGGGAAAACCGTTAGAGCCGCCAAGGTCAATACACTCTCTGCCATCATAATATTTTTGTTACTAAGTGAAATCTAAGAAAATAGTATGCCTTTATTTTTTCATACTTCCATATTGGGGGAACTATAATAGACAGACAGCTGCTTCTCATCGTTAGCGTACTGTGAAAATCAGAGAGATTTTCAAAGATGAAAGAACGTGTTCACTGTCACTTTGAAGGATTCGGGTTGTACGCATTTGGAAGAGAAAGAGAAGATAGAATGTGTCGACTTTATGAAAGTAAAGACAGAGATCTCGTCAAGAAGCATATCACACAACGACGGAATATACCAAAATCATAATCATAAAAAGTTTGTGCTAAAATTATCAGTGGAAATGACTCTCGGAGACAATTTGTATGGGGAGGAACATGCTTTATGCTCGGTTCTTATTTATTGCAGCTTATGTCAAATTAGGAACGTCAAACACAGTGTTTATTTGTTATCCTGTTCTTATGTCAAAGTAAAGAAAGAGCACTATCTTAAAATTAGTTAAGAATGTGGCGGCCAGAATCGTGGGCATTATATCATCTAGTTAAAATGCTCCTGCTTCGTTGGCCGCCTAGGGGCGTTCGAGTAAACTAGATCGATCTTGACGCCTTGACATCCTAGAGATGCTTATACACTATTATATTTATAACATAGAACGTATAGCGTGGGTTGTGACCCTTGTCCTTCAAACGTTGGAATATACTAATAGGCAATTATTATTATTTTCCATGCTGGACTGTATGAGACAGAAAAAAAAACTGCTATAGAAATTAGCAAAAGGGATTCGAGGGTTACTGTCTATTGTAATTTAGTTGATGTTCTGACGACCTGTCACCATAGCGATATACATTTCAATCTAAAATTGCCTTCAGTATTTGTCAGAAGTGGTAAAAAAGGCGTTGCTTCCGTGTTCCAATAATCCAGATGTTTTTAAGGCGAACTGCACAAACGGCATGAAATCTAAGAGCTCTAGAGTCGTAGGTCAAACTTAAAGGACTGTGTTGTGTGCTCCTGAAAAAAACCCTCGTTAAACGCCGAGGTTGAAACCTTCCTGTAATTATGTTTGGAAAATATTTCAAGATGAAATACAATGCAATATTATTCATACAGCGTTCTAAAAATATTATTATTATAGCTAGCCTATTAGAGTCTTCTGCTGGGCAAAGGCCTCCCCGGTGTCTTCCACTCATCACGGTCTAATGCAACCTCAGTCCAGTCTTACAGATGGACGTTGAGATCATACAAAAATTAATACTTACAATATTTTTTTATGCCTAAATAATTAAAAAACGCTAAAAGCTCAGGGTACGAGATATCGTACCGGAAAGTGTGAAGTCCTCTTAAAGAGTGTTTGTAAGCAAATGTGAGAGAAACCGACGTCAAGGACACTCATACTAATGGGGGGTTTAACTCGGATCTCGAGTGAAAAATGTCGGCACATCTCGGAATCTCGGAGTGATTGATTTTTTCTGCCGCTGAAGCTGTATTAGCGTGTTTTTAGCGTTGTTCTTTGTTACTTTTTCTGCTGCCGGAATTTCTAATTTTCAGCGGCTTTCAAGTTATTTGAGACTTGAATTTTTTATTTATCCGACGGCATGGTTCATCTTACTTTTTGGGCAGTCAGATTTTAGTCTAAATATTTTAACTGAACTTTAGGACTTAAAAAAAACCAATATTTCCTTCGGGGAATCTAACCCACAACTCAGAGTACTCAACTGTACCATGGAGGCAGTTTATATACCATAAGTATGAAAATAAAGTGCACAATTTAGCCTTTTACCATGAAGATTCTACTTATAAAAATAAGTATCACCCTCCACATAAGATATCAAGTATCTAAATTAATTACCTACTTGCTTGAAACTAATTAGCGTTCACTTCATCTTCATAAGTGAACCAAAACATTGCGTAACTATAGGATGTTTTGATGACATTATCATAATAGGTACTCGTTAGTGTTTAGAACTGCCTCCATGGTCAAGTATTATTTGTCTTATATGCATTCGATCCGGTGGTCGTAGTTTTGATTATCGGCAAGGTAAAATGACAGTGAATTTGTTGTATTTTAATTTTTATTTGAATAAAATGCTTATCTTATCTTATTTAGCTAGGTTGCAAAAATATTTCGAGTATTTCAAGTCAAATTACAACATTGTAATATACACCTGTCTATAATAAATGTTGCATCCAATTTTTGTCGACTAGTATCCTAGGTTATTAGGGTATTATATCAAAAATGCGTTTTAATATTTGATAGGTACTTTTATTATGTTAATTATTATAGCTAGCCTATTAGATCCTACTGTTGGGCAAAGGCCTCCCCCGCGGTCTTCCACTTATCACGGCCTAATGCAACCTCAGTCCAATCTTTCAGATAAGCGTCGAGATCGTCACGCCATCTTCTTCGGGGTCTATCTCTTCGCCGAAATAAGAGAAATGAATGATTTCTAAGGTTTTGGAAATAAGAAAAACTTAGAGTATTTAGTATATAGGTACTAATTACGGTAATAATGCGACAAATTGTAGTTGTTGTTAGTTCCTGGCAGTGGCAGTGTCTGTAACTGAGGCATCTAATGAGTCGGCGTCTAATATTGTCCGCTTGGCGACTTGCCAAATTGCTGCTGAGGCATTATTTTTATTTAATTTTAGCACAATTAGTGCACCGTGTGCTGACGCTACAGAAGAAATAAAAGAATTAAAGAAGCACAGTATGAATATTCACCTCATTTCTTAACATATGGGCCGCCATAAAAGCCTATTTAGGCGGTTTGAAAAAACTCTGACATCAGGGTTCTTCGGGTCGAATGAACAATCTATTATTATATCTTCTCCTCCCAGACGTGCTGTAGAAGTCAGCAAACGGATTCGGGGTTACAGTGTATTGTAATTTAGGTCCCGTGTGGTGCCGGGTTAGAATAGCATCACCCCATACTTCCAGCGGGTGTCGTAAAAGGCGAGTAAGGGATAAATCCAGGGAATGGCCAGCAACGTTCCATGTGAATGGAAAACTTTAACTGCGCTCACCAACCCGCCTGCCAAGCGTGGCGACTATGGCATATAACCCCAATTTTTGGAAGGCCCATGTCCTGCAGTGGACTGTTGTGGCTGATGATGAGGTAATGGGCTAGAATCTGTCACTAAGTATAGCGATACACATTTCAATCTAAAATTGCCGTAAATATTTGTCAGACGTGGCGAAAACGCTTTATACAATTTTTAAGCTTTGCCTACCCAGTAAGGGATAAAAACGTGAGTTTATGTATTATGTTAGAATAACCGAAGTTTAATAAGCGGCTTGCAAAAGTGACAATGGAACCCTTAATGCAAATCGCATGTAAAATCGCAAAGCCAGTGCTCTCCAATTGTCCCACTCCATAGCTACAATACCTAGGCGACCTAAGTTAGGACCTAGCCACAATGGGAAGTCTAGGAAGTGCTAGTGCATACCAAATGAGCCTAGATTTGAGGTTTCACGGTAGGAAGTCTTCTTAACTCTTTGACTGCGATGAATGCATTCGTGGTTCTTAGGTTGTATTTTATTTTTCAAGGTTCAGTTTACATGAAATTATGAAAAGACGACCATAACTTCTGATCAGCTCAACAGATATTCATAAAATATAGCTAAGAACCATCCCGGTAAAATTACCTTTCAAATAAAAGAAACCGCATTCAAATCGGTAAACCCGTTTGGGAGCTACAATGCCACAGACAGACAGACATACACCAATAGCCATGAAACTTATAATACACAACTTATAAGACGGCACGGCACCGGCAACGGCGACGGCACGGTACCGTCGACGGTATCGTGGAAGAGATAATGTATGAAAATCAATGAAATTTTATGACACGCTTTTACACTTGCCGGCATGGCACCGGCACGGCATGTCATCGATTTCCACTGGTATTGTCACGTGATCGTCACCGTGCCGTCTAGTGGAAAAGCGGCCATTTAGTGATAGTACGCGTAATAGATAGCTTCTTCTGACTACTCTCACCAGTGAAGTAAAAATTTACTACTACAAAAAAAGTGACTAAAACAATAATTTTTCCCTAGAATTTCCCTACAAGAGGAAAATTACAGTAAACGACGTGGGTTCTGCAAACAGTGTTGCGTGTAATGAAGCCAGTGGAGCGCGTCATGCAAAAAGGAAGCAATTAGCACGACAATAGACGTGATGAACTTACCTATATTGCATACCATCGTTCTTCTAGGAATTTTTAAGTTTGTGTGAACTCGTGGATGAAACTGGAAAATTTGCTGTCTTTTTTATTTAGTGTTGAATCCAATAAGTATGACTCTCTAGTACATGTTTGATAATAATTATGTAGGATAAAAATTATAAATAATGTAATATTTGTTTGACAGCGAGATATTACATAAGCTGTATTATTTCTTAACCCCAAATAAAAATGTAGCTGGTTTTGGCCTTCACCTTTTACGTCCTCATCTATTTTATTTGAGCCCTTATTATCTAGTACAACATTAAATTTGCAATAACACAAGAATAATTTATGTAAATACATACGGGGCGTACATTATAACCGGTCTTTATTAGCGAAGAGTACACAGCAGGTCAATTTACACATTTAATCTTTAAGGATGATGTATGAGTGTAAACATGTATGCCCCATACTTCTACTCGTAGACACTAAGGCTCGTATTTATAAAGCGATCTCAAAATTGAGAGCAATTTTAAGTAGGGATTTGACAGGTCGTTTTGTACTGAAATGACATTTCTGATACGAACTCAAACTCGCTGTCACTCTTGAGAGCTGATTATAAATACGGGCCTAAAAGGTACATTTGTCTTGTCTGTTCAGTCATAAGACGCCCAATTCAGGACAAAGGGTTTTAAATAGGCTTTCGTTCGTCAAAAATCTCAAGGATTGTAAGAGTCAATGTGCCAATAAAATAGTACAGATTATCAAAGTAGATACTATGTTTTTGCCTCGCGGTTTCACTCACAGCAAAATGAGTTTTCAGTCTCTCTCCTTGCCAAATTTTATCGAAATATTACTACGATTAGTGAGCACTGATAGATATAGACAGATAAGTTTGGTATTAATAGCCAAAATAATACCAATTTAATAAATATTAAGTCGTCATCAGCCTGCATCGGTCCACTGCTGGACATAGGCCTCTCCCATGGCACGCCACTCAGCTCGGTCTTCTTTCTTAAAATGCATATTTAGTAGTGGTAAAAAAAACTGTCCGGTTTTTTTTAATAAAATTGTATCCTTCCAGTGTTTGCCTTTGCAGAGAATATTGCTGACAAACAGCGCGGCGACTGCAGATAAGAGTCTTGAATTAATTGTGCGGTATTAGCTCCGGAACCCTTCAATTAAAACAGACGCGCTTAGGGCTTATGAAGACATACTATACTCACGCTTTATCCCTTACTGGGTAGACAGAGCGACAGTGTCCACCATTGCAATAACATTATCACCACGTTTGATAAATAAGTATTGAAGATGAATAATGCGTATGACCTAAATTATCTACATTAGATCGATTAGAGTATGCCGGGAGAGAGAAGCAGCTAGAACATACTAAGTTACATTGGAAATGTTTTTTCGTTCGCTTTTCGTTCGTTTTTTCGTTCGTTCCAGTATGCCATCATTTTCGCTGAATACCCTGAGGTTTAGGGCCACGAGGACGTATGAGGTGAGGACTCAAGAGTCGCGGAATTTGAATTGAAGGGTTTTAAGAAAATGTAAAGATTATTATGGAAAAGTCAAAAACTTTTTTGGAAATCGAAAAAATAACTACCTTTTCGACCGAAAAATCGTGTGTTTTCACAGAAAATTTCCGATATCCCGAGAACGAGGCCGAATTTCAAAAATATTAAAAAATAGCACCTCGGTATTGAACCAAGGAACATTTTTTTTATTCTTTCAGTCTAGTTTTAAGGGTTAAGACTCGATTTGGACTTAAAAAGATTCACTAATATTTCAGCAAGATTTTCATAAAAACGCTTTGAACAATGCTATTTACGGCGCAGGAAAAACTGCGAGGCGGAAAATTAGTTTTGTAATAAAGAACTTTAATCCAGATTTTGCTTAACAAGTATAATAATTCTGAATTAGATTACAGAAGCAATTTAATATACCTCGAGGCGAAGTATTATCTAAATCCTTATAGTAATTATAAACAGAACAATAAGATGTCTGAGCTGCTGTTACAAATTAAACCTGTCTCCCTTTATTTGGGTAATGACAAACTGTTCATATTACTTATGTGAGTAGGTATTATACAGGGTGTTAATTAAATTGCTTAGGGGGTGTTTCAGTAACGTTAAAGGACCCTATAAAAAATATGAAAAAGAAATCCAACTCAAAAATAAAAAAAAACAAGTCAGTAGGTATTTATAAAGATTCCCAGAGCTGCGTCTAGCTCTAGCGCTATAACCAATCCCACGCGACGCGCGAGTCGCATCGACCAGTGATAGTGACTCGCACGGGCTCGGTTATAGCGCGAGAGCCAGACGCAGCTCTTGGAATCATAATAAATACCACTTTCGGTTTTTTTGACTTTTTGAGTTGGAATTTTTTAAATATTTAAATGGGCGCCTCCAACGTTACTGAAACACCCCCTAAGGCCTAACGCAAATAAATTAACACCCTGTGTAATGATAATTTTTCAGCTTTACTTGTGTTTGTGTTGTATACCTATATTTCGGGTAAATCGACTCGAAACCCACATGAAGAAGACCTAGGCCCGTATTTATAATCAGCTCTCAAGAGTGACAGCGAGTTTGAGTTCGTATCAGAAATGTCATTTTAGGCTCGTATTTATAAAGCGATCTCAAGATTGAGAGCAATCTTAAGTTTGGATTTGACAGGTCGTTTTGTACTGAAATGACATTTCTGATACAAACTCAAATTCGCTGTCACTCTTGAGAGCTGATTATAAATACGACCCTTAGTACAAAACGACCTGTCAAATCAATACTTAATATTGCTCTCAATTTTAAGATCGCTTTATAAATACGAGTCCTAGATTTCATCTTCTTATCTTATTCGTATAAATAATCTCCTTTTCATCACAAAATGTACACGTAAATCCCCTTGATTGCCAGTTATGGTACCCACTTTGTTTATTTTGCTTTGTTAGTTTCCGAGTATCTTACTGAAAGGTTAGCCCTTGTAAGAATACCTTGAAAGCCTTCCAGGAAATACCTGACTTATCAAAAGGATTTTTTTAAAACTTTTGCAAATTATAACCGAACATTTTAAGTCAAGCCCCTTAAGTTATAGGTATGTGACATGTGACACAGCGACTCAAAAAACTAGTAGAAAGCTAAGTTGGCTGTACCCATGGTATAAGAAAATTACTATGCCTGGTATTTTCTTCCCGTGACAGCTGGTTCACGACGTGAGACCAGATGACGTCATCAAACAGAATCGATAAATGTATTGCCATTTTTGGAAAATAAATTACCCAAGTATATTGCATTTTTTTCTAACTTACTTCTAAAAAGAAGCAATATTATTGTATTGAGTTAAAATTAATTACTAAATACATTAATAAGACGAAAAATAAATAGTAAGCTAGATGGAGATTAGGTTTTATTTATTTACTACGTATTAAAAACTCCCTTACAGTTTAAACAATGCAATTAAATGGCAGCATTGTTTGTGACGTCAACTGGTCCGTCTACTGGAATTATCCTACTCTTTGTCCGAAGAGAATACCAGGTTTCCTTATACTATGGCTGTACCTATGGCTACTTACATGACTCGAAGTTTCTCGTACTCGTTTGATAGTTGAGCTGAATCAAGTTAGAGGCTGTGGTCTGCTGCAAACTTCGGGAATCGAGTTACGAGTACTCCTGGCACGAGGGACTATTGCATCCAGCTGATCTTTGGTAGTTTTCTGTGTTACTCAGGCTCGTATTTATAAAGCTTTCTCAAGATTGAGAGCAATATCAAGTATGGATTTGACAGATCGTTTTGTACTGAATTGTCATTTCTGATACGAACTCAAACTCGCTTTCACTTTTGAGAGCTGATTATAAATACGGGCCTTAAAGTAGTCCTCGGCTTTTATTTCCAGATGTCCCCAGCAAAAAAAAAAAAAAAATGCCCGATTTTTTTGCTGGTGTCGTACGAAAAAGTTTAATTTTGGATAATTCGAATTTGGACACAGCGTTTTTCAGCCAATTTTTGCACTGCACTTGCCAATCCGTTCATCAAGATTATAATGATGATGCCAAGAAACTAATCATCATGTCCAATGTCCATGAAAGATTATCATTACTAATTTGCTTATGTATTTTATCTAATTTATTTGACATAGATATATAACGTAGATACTGCTTCGGAGGTAGTGCAGTGTAAAATGATATTTTTACAGGGAACGCAACTGCCCAATCCTACTTTATCCCTTAATTAAAAGACGATAGGGTGCTACTCTGACATAATTATGAACAAACAAAGGAAATAATATTTTCATAAAACTATTCTAATACTAGAAAGTACGACATTTTTTATTTCCTCGTCATAATTTACTGAGTGCCATAGAAGGTGCCACTCTCTTTAAAAATAAAACCTCGAGTGTCGCTCGCTGGATTGCTGACTGTATGTTTACTCACTTCATTTGAATTTAAAATATTCTTTGAGGTCGGATTTTTAGTAAAACACCGAGATTCTAGCGAACTGCAAACATGTAGGTACGAACAAACGGAACTTGATTTGTTGTATGTCAGCATAATGTGAAGTCCAAGTTTGCTTTTTTAATGAATACTCAGAATAAATATGACAGTTTGTAACATTACCCTACCCTAACCTAGCCCTATTTTTTTTTTAACCCTAATTAAGAAAAGAGAAGTTAAAGAAATTAAGAAAAGTTTGAGAAAAGCTAAATGTTGAGAATTTAAAGGACGATTTTAGTAAATGTAAAGATGAAATTTAAGATACGAAACTTTAATTAAAATTCTTCAGTTGCAAGTAAATCACTTCAAGAAAATTATTATTAACTACACTTAAACGCGACACTATCGAAGATAGAGCACGGACCCATCAGACACGATTCCCAGAAGGCTGGACATGGACAAGGCTGAAGACACTGTAAATAGAAGAAAAGAAAGAACTTAAAGTAACAGAATTGGTTTCAATTTAATGAGATAAGTATTTGGCCAAATGAACGTCTAGTGGTATAATAGGACCTAAAGTTGTGAACCGCTGTTGTAACCCCTGAACTTTAATGACTCGAATGGTATAACCTACTTTGCCTAATGATAGTTAATTAGAATAGAAATTACAAAACTTACGAAAGTGATGATGAAGATGAATAGAATAAAAATAATCCTAAAACTTAGTAAACGTTCAACAATAAAGATTTTAGAGGGTGAGGAAGACTAATAATCTTAGCATTCAAATATATTGTAAGAAATTTGCTGTTTCAAACAAGATAAAACTACAACAGCATTTTTGTGTTTTTGGTAAAGCCGGGGCACCGCCCTTTCCCGCCACCGTGCAGTGCTCCTCGTCAGCCAGACTCTGGACAGAGCTCCTCCAATATATTTAATCCTGATATGAGGGGAAAATAACTTTAATTCAAGTCAAATGCAATATTTTTGTCAGTCAGTCTAGTCATACTTTACTAAGTATACAAAAGGACAAGAGGGTATATCCATCAAATCTAGGTTTGTTCCTGAACCTAGTGTATGGTTAGGTATTCCAAATGAAAACCTTTTCAACAATGCATAAACTTAATTTGAGAATAATGTATTTCATTTTTGTATTTAATTATGTGGTAACTTTAGTTTTACTGTGATTTAATATCAGGATTTCTTTTGAATTTACATTTACTGAGTTTAATGGAACAAATGAATTCACGACATCTAGATTTACTTGTTTACTAGAATTGTGAATCTATGAAAATATATATTTGAAAACAAAAAACATTAATCTTCCATTACAAAGTCAGAAAGAATTTATTTCAAAATAATAGAAAATGAAAATATGAAGAGAATTTACTGCAAGCAAAACTTATTTGAAACTTTTGCAAAATCTACTTTAAGTTAAAGGTAAATATTTATTTTCAACCTTCTACTAAAAAGTAACATCAATTTTGTATTTTAAAATTGTCAAACCTAGTTTCTTTGAACTAAGTAATAAGAAATGGTGAATCGAACTGTACTTGTATAGTTTCCCATTCTTTATTTAGAGAAATCTATTAAGGCTTTGTCTTAGCTTGGCCTAGTAAGCTCAAATCAACATCACTTTCATAAAAGTAACTTCTTTATTTATTACTTTTAACATTGCAAACTTTCTGTGCAACTCCATATAAAATGTAAAAGGCTGGTAATAAACATTTGGTTAAATAATATCAAAACAATAAAACTTCATACGAATAAAAGTTACGGAAATGTAACTCTCTAAATGCTTAAAATTTCCACTGCTTGGCATTTGAGTATGGCCTTGAATCTAAATATGACATTCATTCTAAATCCGTTAAAAATGTTAGTTAGATAACTATTACTAAAATGTCATTAGTAAAATTGCTGATGAGAAAATATTCAAAAAATGGAATTAAAAGTTTCCTGAATTAGGTATAAAAAGATGTATCAAAAGATTATTAAACCTTGCATTTCTGAATTTTGAATAATATTTAATTGTAGGCAAAATATGTAGATGAACATTAAATACTGAATAAAAGTAGATATTACCTTTTCAAAACTGTAATTGTCACCCTTCTGGTTGGAACATCCACGTCTCGGAATCAAACTGGAACTGCAGTACCTAAATAATCTAAAATAATAATAACCGTTCCTATCAGTAGTAGTATCCTTTCAAGATTCTCGAAGGTCCGCCAAATTCCCGGAATGTCCACCTAATATTATTGAAGCTTCGAATTCCCGGTAGGTACACCTAATATTCTTGAAGATCCATCGCATGCCCGGAATGTCCACCTATATTGAAGATCCGTCGAATTCCCGGTAGGTACACCTAATTCTGATATCAATATCCTAAACAATCTGGCTATACTACTAACAAATTAACAATAATCTAAATCCACGCCTCAAATATCTGCAGGGTAAATCTAAGAACAATGTATCAACAAATTCGAACTATTTTTGAAACTATTTCTTACTAATAAAATTGTACGATTTAAAATGGATGGGTGACCGCTGATGGATGGGTGACCGCTTCTCACGTCTGACTCGAACTAGCTTAAAAGTAGTACAAAAGTTCCGCAACAAGATTAATAATTTCTGGATATCGACATGTCGTGCTACTACACCACCGAATTTGCTATGGAGGAATAAGTGCGACTACATTTTTTTACAAATTTACGATCTTACATTTTACATACCAGATTGAATGTAGGTCAACTTTTCGCTCCCATGACGTGGCACGCCTGTGAAATATTAATGCGTAGGTACTTTCTACTAGGTAGACACACAAATTTACACTAATCTACTGAAATAACGTAATACCAAAACGTACCCTCCTACGCACAGAATTCTGAAACAATCTTACTTTGCAAAATAACCAACAACTATATCGCAGTCCCGTGACCTAACGAGAAACTATCCCGCAGAAGAAAGTGTAAATAGTTTAAACGAAATCGAACCTACGACCTAGCTCACGAACTATGAGTACCGAAGGCTTTAACCAAATGCACCTACAAGGCAAAGCGCTCAACGTACTACCTACCGTTCCGTACCCGCACGTCGTGGTTATAACTACCTACCGTTCCGTACTTTTATTTTCGTTCAAGCAAAATATAATTTCTTAAAAATAGGTACACTTAAATCACAGCTTCACACATATTCAATAAAATAAAACGTATGGAAAATTCCTGAAAATGTACACATAAAATTATCGTAGGTAGAACTCGCAATCCGAAGTAAAAATGTAGAAGTACACGGAGATAAGCAAAAACACATGACAATATGTAGAACCAGAATATCACAGATCTTAAACAACATACTGCTAGATTCAAACTTGTGAAAAATGTGAATTTCATTTACGTAGTTACAATGACTAGGAAACAATATGGCAGACACAGCTTAGTACCGACACTCATACTCATACGCTTTTTCTTACGTTACGCGATTACAAAACTTTATATTGCACTGTTATATTCTGTATCTACGAAATATAAGGAAAGATCTGACCAGATAAATAGCTGCAGACGCCATGGAACCACCAGCACCCGTCGCCTTCCCTGGAACCAAGAAGCCTCTTCAAAGTTGCGACCGTCGCTCCCGGCGCCTTTCCAAAAGTGAAACAACCACATGTTTTTCCAAGGAAGCGTCTGTGTAAACCGACAAAATTACGATTACCACGGAATACTTGAAAATCGCTAATGAATCAAAACTTTTATAATTCGTCGAGTAATAACCAATGGTAGCAATTCGTAGTTACAAAAATCATGACTTAACCAATAAGATTTCATACCTGTCACTGTCGCTCATAAGAGAACAAAAAGGGACGGCAACAATCTCAGCCAAGATTTTTCCAACGCTACCCTCCACGAATCAATAGCATTGGCTCCCGGATTCGTTCGAACCTGAAGTCAGCCTAGGAGGCTAGCCCTAAAAGTATTCTAATTTGAGAACAGATGGCGCTTTTCCCATTTATTACAAAATTAAGGATTTTACGTAAAATACATGAGAAATTAAGTCGAAAATTATTAAATTGATTATTTTTTTCTTCTCACTATTCATTCAAATCAGAAGTTTGATCAAATTTCGCAACAATTCCGTATAGAATGTGCCAGCTCCATCTCATGAATTTTAGTGTGGCGCTGCATGTTGGAGAAAATATCAAATATATGATATGAACAACCAATAGACCTTCCACGTAATACAATGAGTTTTTATCTTAGGGTCATTTTGAATTGCGATTCTATGTATTTACATGGAACAAGAAGTTTTATATTGTATGATCTTGACGGTCTAGTTAGTTCCTTTTTTCGCCACTCTCAATACATGATAAACACGGAGAGGTACTGTAATCCTTTCAGACATTGATGAATGAACTTGTCAGTCATTTGATTTACATTATTTTTGTTTCGTTTTAATGTTAATGGTATCTGATGTTTATTATAATTTGACAAATATTTACACTGTATTTTATAATGGTCAATATTTAAATTAAATGGATTAACAGCAATATTGTTAACAAAATAGCAAGTTTATTTCTGAATGCTATTGGTTCATATTTGAATAATCAAAATACTATATTCAAGTTTATTTTAATTTATGAACATGATCGTTATTTTTCGAACAATATTCAACTAAGTACTAATCTGAAAGTTTGAAAACTTTTGTTTTCTTGCAGATTCTCTTCTCGCGGCGGTCATACAACTATCTGACCAATAAGAGCTCAGATGCAATATCGTCTGAAATGGCGCGAAATTCAAAATGTCTCAAATAGATTTTGTTGAATTATAATTTTACGAATAGATAGTTTTTATCAAATCAAGCTATTTATAAGAAATATTATATTTGTGGAGTGGCGATGCGCCTGAACATGAAGGCGTATCGTTACAAGTTGTAACATTTGACACAGCCATATTTTTAAAAGTAAAAAAGGAACTACAGTGGGAGCAAGTTTTTAAATCGCTGGGGGCGGCACGTTGGCGTGAATCCGTGACATGTCCCGCCCTCTGGTGTATTGAAATCTAGAATCATAAATGTTAAGAAATATTGAAAAATTCACCTCGCTGTCGCTCCTACCACACTTCTCCTAATTTATAACATAACACCGAAATCGAATTTACAATCCTCAGTTCGGAAGTCTACGTTGCCATGACTAGACCACGCGTGACATTGTTTACTTTGCCCGGACGGATTTAAATTCAGGCGCGTCGGGGCGTTCGCTGAGCGGAGGAGGTGAACTGCACATGTCTAGTTAGTGACAGACTTGTTGTCTAGCTGATTGTCTGATTTTACACATATATAAGTTTGTGTCTGATATTTTTGAATTTTCATAAAGAGTAAACAGTTTTCTTCGCTATGACGTGTAAATAGGAAGGACTATGATAAATTCGCCAAAGTTTGTAGCTCAGTTAGCAGAGCGACGGAACGGCATTCCCAAGGTCACAGATTCAAATCCTGCCCGTGTAAAATTATTATTTCTGTCTTTTCATATTATATCGTCGTTGTCGTCGACAGTATCAAATAATAAAATCGTCTTAATATCACAAAAATGATATTTTTTATAGCATACTTATTTTACGGCACGTACATAAAGAACTACAGTTTCCTAGAGTCTAGAGCCCGTATTACTAACTACAGTCGTACAAGGATCTTTTGGCGCTTGAGTGACATTGACAGGAGCTTTTTTTGGGCTTCGTTTAGCTTTTTCGAGAAGTAAGCTACAGGTTTTTCACATCCATCAGTTTGCGTCTGTTTCAAAACAGCTCCGACACCCTCTATAGAGCCTCGGAGCCCAAAAAAAGCTCCTGTCAATGTTACCTAAGCGCCAAAAGATCCTTGTACGACTATTATAAGCTCTTAGATAGTCAGCGAGTTTTGGTTCGTACCAGAAATGTAATTTCACAGTACAAAATGGCCACACTTGATAATACTCTCAATCTTGACATCGCTTCATAAATCTTAGGACCGCTAAAAAGAGAAAGAGGTTAAATTTAATTTTAGTTAGTTTGAAACTGTTTAAAACATTCGAAACACAAAATATTCGAATAAAACATTTATTTTCTGTGCTCGTGTTTGTTTTACTGATTTTAGTGCTAATCTTTTTAGCGCAGGGTTCGAAACATGTTTGCAACTCACACATTCTCTACTTTAGCAGATTGTGTGCCGGATAGATCTGTGGCCGGATGTATGTAGTTCCAGCGGGTTTTAATGTAAACAATTGATTCTGGCTGTGTTTGCAATGCATATTGATTATAGCAGAATTGTTATGGATTTAGCTGGTTTTGATCAAAAGAATATACAGAAAATTATGATGCTTTTTTCATGGAGGCTATTGACTTTTAGTATATTTTTTCTGTACCAGATTTTGAAAATTAACTTGCTTGCAAACTACCGGGTGAAATTGAAATCATTCGACAAATTTTGTTCAGTTCTGTAAATTTTACCCTGAATTTCAGCAATGCTAAAAATCTGTACCGAATTGAAACAAGTGAGTATTTACGTAGCCTATTGTACCTCAGCTCGAAATGTTGCGAGCGAAACCATAATCTAGTATCGCAACTGGACAGAAACCCGTCTAAACATGAATTTCCAGTACAAACTGTTTATTCCCAGTACTGACTGTTTATCAATGCTATTGTTAGAAGCATCGTGTTTGTGGAACTAGGTTTGAAACAATTTGAAGGGGTTGGAAAATTCAAAGAAACATCACGTTTTAGATTTGCTACGACACATTATTATATTTTAGGACCAACCTACTTGTATGTGATGTCTTTATTGAATGAGGTGACTGAGACATACAAAAGATTTTTTTAAATTTAATAAAGCAAGTACTTAACAAATCAATAATGAACCTATTTCCGTACAAGAGGGAAAAAAATACATGAAAAGCAATAATACTTTTGTGTCCAGTACTTACATACATACATAAAATCACGCCTTTATCCCTAATAGGGTGGCAGAGCGATAACGACCGAAAGGTAATTCCGCCACGTCTGACAAATTTTGAGGGTTATTCTAGATGGATCTGTATATTGCTATAGTGGCAGGTTGCAGCCCATCGCCTAAATTACAATACGGAAACCCTCGAATACCTTAGCTGACTTTTACAGCATGCCCGGGAGGATATGCAGCTGGCACATTCTATGTTTTTCTCTCACTCCCAGTTCAGCATGGAATTACTGTGTCCAGTACTTGCAAATACTGTAATCCTATTTGGACAGTAACCAAACTACGCTCTAATAGTGCCACTATTGAGATAATCCCGTTAAATAGATAATATTACTGGAACTGTTTAAGGCCGTAACTATAACAAGCCAAATTTACAACAGAAAACCTTCCTAAGCTTAGTTTTATCACCTACCGAAACCAGAGTTTTGAGTTCTTAACTTTTTATAATGCATGGTGTTAGAGATACACTGTGTTCCTTCAAGGAGGTAACTCTCAGTGTCGTCCAAAATGGAAGTAAGGGTCAGCAGCGAAACGAATAGGGGTTGCTCAGTCAACGAAACTGAACAACTTTCACCAGGAAAATCTTGCAGGAAATGATTTTTTTTCGGCTTTTCTGTACAAATTGTTTGACCGAGATTGTAATTTTTTATGGGAAAATAAAAAAAATGATTTCCTGGTGAAAGTTGTTCAGTTTCGTTGACTGAGCAACCTCTATCAATTTCGGTTACGCCGTCCCATACACTATAAGTATAATTAAACTTAATTTTCTGTCCTTCTCATTCCACAGTCAGGAATACAGGATTTTTACACCTTTATTTTACCTTCGAACAGATTTTAAATGACGAACCTAATAACTTTTATCTGACTCCTACTTAACTAACCCATTTATATGATTAATAACTACAATTTACTTTCACATTAAGTTAAACGGTTGTAACAAAGTTAAGGGCTCGTACAGACTAGCGACAGTTCGCGACAAGCGCACGTCTTTTGCCACAAGTTGCAATTTTTAGTTGGTCGTACGGTTTGCGACCATTGTTAAGAACTGTCGTGCAACTGTCGGGGACTACTGTCACGAACTGTCCGCGGCGATCGCTGTCATGATCTGTTGACGACGACTGTCGTACCTCATGTCGTGCAGTGCCACTGACTTATCTGTGCAGGCGGCGATATTTGGAACTAAAATTTTGCTATGCTTACACTAACTGAATGAAGCGATGTCAGCAGCTATAGTGGCGACGCTTTCAGATGAACAGATATCTCATCTCGGTCGCACTTTAAACTGTCGCTGACTAGATTTCCTTCTTCTATCGAGTGAGTTTTCTAGTCGCCGTACGATCGCATGAGCTCATACTGCCCTGAGGTGATTCAGCATGCAGTGTCCTAACCGAACTACGGCAAACCTTAAAATTTATTAATCGACTTTGTGTTACCCCGTGAGAATCGAACCCACGATAAGATGACGGAAACAATAGTTACGAACTTTCGCAGACACAAAGTCGCTCGTCTGTAGGAGCCCTAAGTTACACGGACGGGAGCGAAACGGCTTTTATATGCAATATGGCATTAATCCTGGGATTACGTAATCACTATCTCGAAGAGGCATTTCATACGAGACCTTTTTGTATGGCGTGTATTTTTTTTTGGCGTAGCTTTGTTTAATTTGTTGGTGTGGTGAGGAATCTACCTCCTAGCGATCTATGTGGGCATGGCATCATAGGTTTTTCTGTCACGAGTACATGGAACCATCTGGCCTGATACCAGCTCTAGTGACCAAACCAATAAAAAAAAAACTATTGGCGCTTTATTTTCTTATTAAATGCAGACTCTCACATCCGTATTCATAATAACAGTGTAATTTGTATCTGAATGGTCGTATAAAATAAAGTTTAAACGCTACCACGATGAAAATTGAGTTAAAATGTACAGGGTGATTATCTTTTAACGCTTCGACTCGCGAATTTACGATCCAATGAAATACGTAATTGGCCAGCAGAGAGGGCGATTCGGTACGAACACGACTTAACATAATCTCAACCAAAATGATTGAATCGCCGCCCCTTTCCGTTCGGTCATGATAGAAAATGACAGGTATAGACTTATATCGGGTGTACGAGACAATTACCAAAAACTTATAGGCGTTGCTCAGTTAACGTAACTGAACAACTTTCACCAGGAAATTCTGCCAGGACATGATTTTTTTCTTTCCTATACAAAATTACAATCATGATCAGACAATTTGAAACAGAAACAAAACTAAAACCTCGGCTGAGAGTCTCTTAAATACGTGTGGGAGCATTCAAACCTCTATCGAAAATGTAAATTCTTTCTTTGTAGGTGTTGGCCCTAGACTAGCTGATAAAATACCTACAAGAAGTCATCCTGTCCAAATCACAGAAGAATCTTGTTGTGAATCATTTGTAGCCTTGGATACGGATGAATCTGAGGTAGAGCTAATAATAAACGCGTTAAAAGCCGACTGTGCAACAGGTTACGATAATATTTCAGGAGGCTTAATACGACGGTATAAACATCTAATTGTACCCCCCCTTACCTACATTTGTAACCTTAGCATATCATCCGGTATCTTCCCGGAACAATTCAAAATAGCTGTAGTCCACCCTATTTACAAGGGGGGTGATCGAAACCGTGTTGACAATTATAGGCCTATTTCAGTCCTTCCTGCTTTGTCTAAAATCCTCGAACGTATCTTAAATAAAAGACTTGTGAATTATTTGGAATCCCATAAACTCCTATCAGAAAATCAATTTGGTTTTCGCAAAGGGAGATCTACAGAGAATGCTGTTCACAGTCTTGTAGATCATATTGCAAATAACTTGGACAAAAAAGCAAAGTGCCTCGGCATTTTTTTGGATCTGGCTAAGGCTTTCGATACGGTTTCGATCCCTCTTCTCCTTTTGAAACTTCAAGCACTTGGAATTAGGGGAACCCAGCTGTCACTGTTCCAAAGTTACCTCACGGGTAGGACTCAATGTGTGAAAATTGGCTCACATATTAGCACACCTATGCAAATCACTCATGGGGTACCGCAAGGCAGCATATTGGGACCAACACTTTTCTTAGTGTATATAAATGGTTTATGCAATTTAAACCTTTCAAATTGTAAGATTATTACTTACGCGGACGACACGGTGTTGCTCTTTTCCGCAAAAGACTGGCAATCCACCTATTTATCTGCACAAGCTGGCTTTGATACGGTCCGGATGTGGCTCAACGATAATCTGTTGACTATAAATACGGATAAAACGAAGGTGATTCCCTTTTCAATCCGAAACTGGAATGACGAGCAGACTCTTCTTTCTAATTTAAAAATTACTGTCAATTACCTTCCGGACAATAATAAAACTTACTTGGATACTACTAATAACATTAGGTATCTTGGAGTCCAGTTAGATGCCAATCTTAACTTTTATTTACATTTAACTATCTTATCTGGACGTGTGAGGAAGCTTATCTTCATTTTTAAGCAACTTCGACATGTGGCGGACGAAAACATTTTAAAAATGGTTTACTACGCACTTGGACAATCTGTCTTAACTTATTGCATATCTGCATGGGGTGGTGCAGCAAAAACTCACCTCATTCAAGTAGAACGCGCGCAGAGAGTCATACTCAAAGTGGCCTATTTTAAACCATATCGTTTCCCCACTGTCGATTTGTACGCTTATTGTCGGGTCCTTACCGTCAGGCAACTATTTATTGTGCAGACCATTTTGATGCAACACAAAATAACAGTTCTTGATAGCGAAAATTCTACGAGACGAAATCACTTGGTCGCACCTCGGTCTTGTCATCTCCGTACAGCCTTCAGTCAAAGATTCTTTTGTTTTCTTGGGTGTTTCTTATACAACAAACTTCAGGCCACTCTTGAAATATATAATCTAAATAAATTTGAATGCAAACGACGGGTAGTTGAATGGCTACAAGGATTGTCGTATGATAAGACTGAAGAACTTCTCATTCCAATGAAATAATTGATTCTTCTTTATAAATTGACTCTTTCTTACAATATAGACTCACACACACACACACACACACACACACACACACACATACAATTCTTTCTCTTAGCTTTTTAATTTTTATTTTATTTTAGTTACCAGTAGGATTTTGCTCGCGCTCTATTTACTGCGTGTTAATTAGGCATGGCGTATTCTTGCTGGCCTCACCATTATTTTATGTTTTGTTAGAAAAATCTTAGCTTTTCAATTATATCCGTGGGGCTGGGGCCTGGTTACCTGTAGTACAGGCGCAATGCCTTTAACAGGAACCAGCTCTCACCAAAATACTTGGTTTTATTAAAGTTTTGTTTTATTATATTCTAAGACGTTGTACAACATTATTTGTAAATATTGTGGTGAGAGAAATAAACATTTTTATTATTTATTTATTATTTTATTATTTGTAAGGAAAGCAAAAAAAAAACACTTTCTGAAAGAAATTCCTGGTGATTATTGTTCAGTTTTGTTCACGGAGCAACCCCTATGCGATCAATTTCTGGTACGCTGTCCCTTACACCCGGTATTAGTACGTCGTGTCAATTTGCTACGCCGAATTGCCTTCAGAGTCTGTGGGCAGCAAAATTGGACGTATTCATGGTTAACTTCCTGAATCTCAAGTGGGTTTTTGGCTAGCCTTTTTCAATTAGCCTGTTTTCATTTTCCTCTTTTTCTGCAGCCAGTTGAACAACCCAGTTAACCTTGGTGTTAGAATTTTTCGCCTTAAATAAATAATTTCCTGTCCTTTTAAAAATCTTCGGAGAAAGAGGAGGTGTTCAATTCGGCTGTATGATTTATTTACATTTAATCGAACTTAACGTCTCGTCAGAGCTTAGCTTATTTTTCATGGTGATTTGAGCGTATTTTAAGTGTATCAAAATATTTTAAAACATATTCATCAAAACTTCCAGGATATCATAAACAAGAGACAACTTAACTTATTGTAGCGATTAGTTTCACTCATTTTACTTGTCTGGGACATCTTGCGATAATGTTTTACTGATAAAACATATGGAATTTACTTAAATTATCCCGACGACGTTTCGTTTCGGTTACACGAAGCGTCAGTCGCGGGAGACATCTTGTGTTTCAAATTCACTAAAATAAAACAGTCTGTACTATATCTTTGACCTCTTCGCTACAGTTACAGGGAAAATCGTCTCGATTGTCATTTCATATCGAGCGAAATAGATCAGAAGAAACAGCTAAGATATCATGAGAGTCAACTTGTATTTCAATTTCAACTGCACTAAAATAAAACAGCGTTTCTTTGACCTCTTTTCTACGGTCAAAGAGAAAATCGTCCTGATTGTCATTTCACACCGAAAAGTTCACAATATCACTTGTAAATAACTCTGGCCGTCTCTGATCGCCTGGTACTCGCTACCCGGGCGATCGAGCGAAATAGATCGGAAAACCCAATCGTTGTAATACGTTCCTTTGTGGGTTGTTAAGCGTGTTGGGTGGTGATAAGATTAAACGGGTTTATCTTATTGAGTTATGCTGCCTTGGTACTGTTGTTCTACGGCAACAGCGGTAAAACTGATGTGCTTCGGAAGGCATGCGTGGAACTTGGATTAATTGAAAGACTTATGCTTGAGTGAATAAGGCTCGTATTTATAAAACACTCGCAAGATAGAGAGCAATATTAAGTGCGGATTTGACAGGTCGTTTTGTACTGAAATGACGTTTCTGATACGAACTCAAACTCGCTGTCACTCTTGAGCTGATTATAAATACGGGCCTTATAGTTGAAAAAATAATTGAGCTTAATCTTTGTACAAATAGATGCAAATAAGGATATGGTAAGCATGATAGCAAGCGGGAACAAGCATTAAAAAAAAACCGGTTCTAAAAAAAATTAATGTAAAAAAAAAATGTATGGGGTACAGGGGATGGTAGGTTAATAGTAATTTCTCAGACAGTCTTTACATAACCCTACCATTCGCGCTCGAACAAGCATTAATATAATTTAAATTGTATCGAAATTGACTTCGTAATTTCAGCCGTTGCATAAATTAATGGAATCGTGAACCGACGAGCAAATTTTAACCAACTCAATTAATTCCTTGGACGATTAAGCGAGTATTTTTCACTTCTCTTGTAACTGTTATTGCTATTTTCGAAATAAATACATCATGGATAAATTCCACCTACCTAAATGTCTCTGCCTACCCAGCATATTTTTTAAAAGACGAGTGTGCTACGATTTGTTCTACGGCGTAACTAATTCCTCGTAGACATTTGCTACGCCGTAGTAACTAAGAGTTACGTAAGAAAGAGTCAATTTATAAAGAAGAATCAATTATTTCATTGGAATGAGAAGTTCTTCAGTCTTATCATACGACAATCCTTGTAGCCATTCAACTACCCGTCGTTTGCATTCAAATTTATTTAGATTATATATTTCAAGAGTGGCCTGAAGTTTGTTGTATAAGAAACACCCAAGAAAACAAAAGAATCTTTGACTGAAGGCTGTACGGAGATGACAAGACCGAGGTGCGACCAAGTGATTTCGTCTCGTAGAATTTTCGCTATCAAGAACTGTTATTTTGTGTTGCATCAAAATGGTCTGCACAATAAATAGTTGCCTGACGGTAAGGACCCGACAATAAGCGTACAAATCGACAGTGGGGAAACGATATGGTTTAAAATAGGCCACTTTGAGTATGACTCTCTGCGCGCGTTCTACTTGAATGAGGTGAGTTTTTGCTGCACCACCCCATGCAGATATGCAATAAGTTAAGACAGATTGTCCAAGTGCGTAGTAAACCATTTTTAAAATGTTTTCGTCCGCCACATGTCGAAGTTGCTTAAAAATGAAGATAAGCTTCCTCACACGTCCAGATAAGATAGTTAAATGTAAATAAAAGTTAAGATTGGCATCTAACTGGACTCCAAGATACCTAATGTTATTAGTAGTATCCAAGTAAGTTTTATTATTGTCCGGAAGGTAATTGACAGTAATTTTTAAATTAGAAAGAAGAGTCTGCTCGTCATTCCAGTTTCGGATTGAAAAGGGAATCACCTTCGTTTTATCCGTATTTATAGTCAACAGATTATCGTTGAGCCACATCCGGACCGTATCAAAGCCAGCTTGTGCAGATAAATAGGTGGATTGCCAGTCTTTTGCGGAAAAGAGCAACACCGTGTCGTCCGCGTAAGTAATAATCTTACAATTTGAAAGGTTTAAATTGCATAAACCATTTATATACACTAAGAAAAGTGTTGGTCCCAATATGCTGCCTTGCGGTACCCCATGAGTGATTTGCATAGGTGTGCTAATATGTGAGCCAATTTTCACACATTGAGTCCTACCCGTGAGGTAACTTTGGAACAGTGACAGCTGGGTTCCCCTAATTCCAAGTGCTTGAAGTTTCAAAAGGAGAAGAGGGATCGAAACCGTATCGAAAGCCTTAGCCAGATCCAAAAAAATGCCGAGGCACTTTGCTTTTTTGTCCAAGTTATTTGCAATATGATCTACAAGACTGTGAACAGCATTCTCTGTAGATCTCCCTTTGCGAAAACCAAATTGATTTTCTGATAGGAGTTTATGGGATTCCAAATAATTCACAAGTCTTTTATTTAAGATACGTTCGAGGATTTTAGACAAAGCAGGAAGGACTGAAATAGGCCTATAATTGTCAACACGGTTTCGATCACCCCCCTTGTAAATAGGGTGGACTACAGCTATTTTGAATTGTTCCGGGAAGATACCGGATGATATGCTAAGGTTACAAATGTAGGTAAGGGGGGGTACAATTAGATGTTTATACCGTCGTATTAAGCCTCCTGAAATATTATCGTAACCTGTTGCACAGTCGGCTTTTAACGCGTTTATTATTAGCTCTACCTCAGATTCATCCGTATCCAAGGCTACAAATGATTCACAACAAGATTCTTCTGTGATTTGGACAGGATGACTTCTTGTAGGTATTTTATCAGCTAGTCTAGGGCCAACACCTACAAAGAAAGAATTTACATTTTCGATAGAGGTTTGAATGCTCCCACACGTATT
>JARACY010001685.1:0-53691 GCA_029255725.1 Scrobipalpa atriplicella | reverse complement strand
TTTTGGACAAAGTAGATTTAGAATATTTTATCGTTGGAAACAAAACTAATAAAAGCTTTGATGATAAAAGTATAACAGTCAGTTCGCCATAGAAGGATAACAAAAACAATGTGATGATTATTTTTGCCAAGATAGAGAAGCGCTGGCTGGACATCGTGGTAATGTTAAGACGGTGGCAAAGAAGCTAGAAACCCCATCACCACCAATGTGAGTAAAATGCTAGACATAAAAAGGTTTTATCCAAGATATTTTAAGTAAGAGTGTATTATGTACCTAGTTCTAAATTGATGTATCCATATACCCCATAATTGCACAATATAAGGGTCCTGGCCCTGTACGCACTGAAAGTGCATTCATCGGAAAACAAAATGTAGAGTCAAAAGGGTTATTATGTTGAAGTGTTAACTTGTAAGAACTAAGCCCTAACGAAGGTCGTTGTTTACACATGAACAAACTGTACTAATGATCTCGTTATAAACTCTGGCTTATGCACTATAGGTAACAATCTGACTTCTACATACTCGTTTGCCTATGTTATGTTATGATAATGATAAATAAATAAAAAATACAGAAATAGGTAAGTATTATGTTTCAGGGCTTCTTTGAAATTATTTTGTCCAAAGTCGGAAACACCTTAAAACACCCTAATTAATACTACATGTGGTAGATAACATAACATCATAAGATCTCCAATTATAGTAAATTTATAATTTCAGACACATTATGAAGACCCCATTAATTTAAAAGGTGGATATAAACCACATAACAAGTTAAGTTATTTCATGTTCATGAAAAGTAATTTAACTTTGAGCGTAACACTTACATTATTTCTGAAAATAAAAATGGTTTCCAAGTGGTTTGAGGTATTAATTTCTTTATATCGTATCCCCTACGGTAACCGAACCACATTATTACCCATCGTGACGATCCTTCGCTTTTTACTTCATTACTTAACTTACTTTAAACTTCATTACCTCTACAACAATTTCGTTATGCCCTTTCGGGACACGATCAAAGTCATTACCAGAGTTCAGTTCTGTGGTTCAGGCCTGTGTATAGTGTGCAGGTCCGGTTTTCTTTCTCACAGATATTCGAGGCTTACGCCCCAGGGACTCCTGATCTATGGACCCTGCGATCTCTGTCGCTATTCCTGGCTATGCCCATGAGGCTCATAAGAAATTGGCAGTTTATCACTTGTAAGATTGTCACTACTACTTAGTTTACTATGTCAGGGGCGATTTAAAATTCTGATTTTTGTTCGATCCGTTAAGAAAGCCCCAGAAGCAGGGGCCCTAATTTTCCTAGGGCATCTAATATCTTAAATTCAGCCCTGAATATATGTGGATGTGGGTCCACACTCCACTTATAGTTGGAGCACGTCAAACGGTTCTCGGCATAAAATATAAGAGTCTTCAAACTCCAGACTCAATCGAAGAGGCGGAGGGAGGCAAAGTGGCGCTTGTGGATAAAGTAAAACAAAAGACGGGCGCGTCTTTTAAGGCCATTAGTAGTAGGTATCTAACTTTAAGAATAATGAAAACATTTAGGCACGCCTTATGCCTTAAGGGACTGGCAGAGAGCTCGCGGCTCATTTAAATTAGTTTACCTAACTCGCCCCCCTTAACTTAACTCCCCCGGAAAGAGAAACTGCACTCTATGTTTTTCTCCTAGTCAAATAAATATGACAGTACTATGTACCTAACCTATAATAAATTAATCTACAAATCACAACCCTCAACCCTGTTATCAAAGCTCACCAAAACTACCCCATACAACACATTAATAACAATTTTTCGTCAATGTTATTAGGCTAATATTAAAAATTTATGACACGTGACCTGGGAGGGCGTATAGCGCATAAAAATGTGTAGGTTGGTTTTATTATCATGAATGTAGGCTCAGTTTTGCTATTTGAATATAAACTACATCGCTTCTCTTAAATATAAAAACCTGTTGCAATTGACATCCAGAATTTTTCCTCCAAAATACTGGCCACGCTTGGCAGGTGGATTGTTAACAGGGAATGTTCCCTGATAACACCAGCAGAAAAATATTAAGGCGAGGTATTTCAACAAACGCCGCATTTTCAAGATTGGAAAACGATAGGAAACTTAAAAATATTGAGATCTAAATTCTGAAAAAAATATATGTGTTAGTTAAGGATCTAGCACAGGTGCAATCGCTTTCAGTTACATGATATCATGAACTTAACTCGATAGAAAAAAATCCTAAAGACACCTCTGCTTTGAATTTAGTTTTTGTACCATGTCCAAACTATTACGAAATTACAATTTATTTTTACACTGACTAAAAGCCTAAACATATTTCTAGGTGCATTCGCTGAATTTTACTTGATTAAATGAAGTCCATATTTACCATGTTCCAATATGTACCAAAATCGCGAACGCGGTGGCTCGGCTAGCCCAATCAGTCGCGCCCTGGCGCTTACGGACGACGGACCTGTGACAGTTTTTCTCGCAAAATTTCTTGGACCAATTTTTAAGTTTTAGATAAACTAATTGTACGCTTGTTGTTCATTATGGCTAACAAGCGATGCAAGGTTAGACCAAAAAGTCAGCTAAAGACATAAGAAAAATGAGTCAGAAGAATGCGCTCCAAAGATTTGAGAAAAGTAAATAAATATTTTATTTCTAATGTAATTGAGGACTTTTTATCATATTTAAATTTTTCGAAATGATAATTATTTCTTTATTCATCAAATGAATACATAAATTAGAAATTAAATATAATATTTGTTAAAACTAAGCGAAATGTTCAACGATCATAGTGCCACAGTATAATCATATCAGTATATTTACCAGTGACAAGGGTGACATTTTGATATCTATACTATGAACACTTCGCCACTGCTGCCACCTGCATAGGTACTGTCTATCAGTGGCGAAGGGTGATATTTGAAAGGAGGGTATCAGAAATTGACTTATGTATACCTGCTAGGGAAACTACTGAGATCGTTAAGAACAATCTTCTATTACTTATATTTTGTGTGTGTGTGTGTGTATCTGTGTGTGTGTGTGTGTGTGTGTGTGTGTGTGTGTGTGTGTGTGTGTGTGTGTGTGTGTGTGTGTGTGTGTGTGTGTGTGTGTGTGTGTGTGTGTGTGTGTGTGCGTGTGTGTGTGTGTGGTGTGTGTGTATGTTTGAACAAGTGGAAGACTTTCAATGAAAACTTAAATCGATTCTATTATTTAATATTTGAAATCAAATAACGTTCTTCTTCTTCTTCTTCTTCTGTCGTGTGGATTTCGAGTCAATCGACCCAATAACATTAACTATATAAAACCTCGGTGGATATCTTCTTCGGAGCTTCTTCGACTCCCTGGACTCTCCACGCGGCCTGCAGTTACAGTATGACGTCGTTCCTCATGTATCTCGCAGCCTTTATCGCTGTTCTGAGGGTTGGGTTCTCTTGAGCTCTGATTGTCTTCTTTGGGGAGTTGCTGGTTAGGGCGTACCAGGCGGGTGCCGCGTACGTATGTCTTGTAAATGTTGAGCTTTGTCCTGGTGGGTAGTTTGCTGTCCAAGAAGGATCTTAATTTGGCCCTCATCACCGGACGATATGATCTACCACCGCCACTACGCCTTTAAGGCGAAGAATAAAATGAACAAGCTCGGTCAAGTACGAAGGAGTCATCATTGACCGCAATCTCACAATGGCTAAGCACGTGAAGTATGTGACAGGGCAGCGAGAGCCAAATTAAGATCCTTCTTGGACAGCAAACTACCCACCAGGACAAAGCTCAACATTTACAAGACATACGTACGCGGCACCCGCCTGGTACGCCCTAACCAGCAACTCCCAAAGAAGACAATCAGAGCTCAAGAGAACCCAACCCTCAGAACAGCGATAAAGGCTGCGAGATACATGAGGAACGACGTCATACTGTAACTGCAGGCCGCGTGGAGAGTCCAGGGAGTCGAAGAAGCTCCGAAGAAGATATCCACCGAGGTTTTATATAGTTAATGTTATTGGGTCGATTGACTCGAAATCCACACGACAGAAGAAGAAGAAGAAGAAGAACGTTATTTGATTTCAAATATTAAATAATAGAATCGATTTAAGTTTTCATTGAAAGTCTTCCACTTGTTCAAACATACACACACACACACACACACACACGCACACACACACACACACACACACACACACACACACACACACACACACACACACACACACACACACACACACACACACACACACACACACACACACACACACACAGATACACACACACACACACAAAATATAAGTAATAGAAGATTGTTCTTAACGATCTCAGTAGTTTCCCTAGCAGGTATACATAAGTCAATTTCTGATACCCTCCTTTCAAAATATCACCCTTCGCCACTGATAGACAGTACCTATGCAGGTGGCAGCAGTGGCGAAGTGTTCATAGTATAGATATCAAAATGTCACCCTTGTCACTGGTAAATATACTGATATGATTATACTGTGGCACTATGATCGTTGAACATTTCGCTTAGTTTTAACAAATATTATATTTAATTTCTAATTTATGTATTCATTTGATGAATAAAGAAATAATTATCATTTCGAAAAATTTAAATATGATAAAAAGTCCTCAATTACATTAGAAATAAAATATTTATTTACTTTTTCTCAAATCTTTGGAGCGCATTCTTCTGACTCATTTTTCTTATGTCTTTAGCTGACTTTTTGGTCTAACCTTGCATCGCTTGTTAGCCATAATGAACAACAAGCGTACAATTAGTTTATCTAAAACTTAAAAATTGGTCCAAGAAATTTTGCGAGAAAAACTGTCACAGGTCCGTCGTCCGTAAGCGCCAGGGCGCGACTGATTGGGCTAGCCGAGCCACCGCGTTCGCGATTTTGGTACATATTGGAACATGGTAAATATGGACTTCATTTAATCAAGTAAAATTCAGCGAATGCACCTAGAAATATGTTTAGGCTTTTAGTCAGTGTAAAAATAAATTGTAATTTCGTAATAGTTTGGACATGGTACAAAAACTAAATTCAAAGCAGAGGTGTCTTTAGGATTTTTTTCTATCGAGTTAAGTTCATGATATCATGTAACTGAAAGCGATTGCACCTGTGCTAGATCCTTAACTAACACATATATTTTTTTCAGAATTTAGATCTCAATATTTTTAAGTTTCCTATCGTTTTCCAATCTTGAAAATGCGGCGTTTGTTGAAATACCTCGCCTTAATATTTTTCTGCTGGTGTTATCAGGGAACATTCCCTGTTAACAATCCACCTGCCAAGCGTGGCCAGTATTTTGGAGGAAAAATTCTGGATGTCAATTGCAACAGGTTTTTATATTTAAGAGAAGCGATGTAGTTTATATTCAAATAGCAAAACTGAGCCTACATTCATGATAATAAAACCAACCTACACATTTTTATGCGCTATACGCCCTCCCAGGTCACGTGTCATAAATTTTTAATATTAGCCTAATAACATTGACGAAAAATTGTTATTAATGTGTTGTATGGGGTAGTTTTGGTGAGCTTTGATAACAGGGTTGAGGGTTGTGATTTGTAGATTAATTTATTATAGGTTAGGTACATAGTACTGTCATATTTATTTGACTAGGAGAAAAACATAGAGTGCAGTTTCTCTTTCCGGGGGAGTTAAGTTAAGGGGGGCGAGTTAGGTAAACTAATTTAAATGAGCCGCGAGCTCTCTGCCAGTCCCTTAAGGCATAAGGCGTGCCTAAATGTTTTCATTATTCTTAAAGTTAGATACCTACTACTAATGGCCTTAAAAGACGCGCCCGTCTTTTGTTTTACTTTATCCACAAGCGCCACTTTGCCTCCCTCCGCCTCTTCGATTGAGTCTGGAGTTTGAAGACTCTTATATTTTATGCCGAGAACCGTTTGACGTGCTCCAACTATAAGTGGAGTGTGGACCCACATCCACATATATTCAGGGCTGAATTTAAGATATTAGATGCCCTAGGAAAATTAGGGCCCCTGCTTCTGGGGCTTTCTTAACGGATCGAACAAAAATCAGAATTTTAAATCGCCCCTGACATAGTAAACTAAGTAGTAGTGACAATCTTACAAAGTGATAAACTGCCAATTTCTTATGAGCCTCATGGGCATAGCCAGGAATAGCGACAGAGATCGCAGGGTCCATAGATCAGGAGTCCCTGGGGCGTAAGCCTCGAATATCTGTGAGAAAGAAAACCGGACCTGCACACTATACACAGGCCTGAACCACAGAACTGAACTCTGGTAATGACTTTGATCGTGTCCCGAAAGGGCATAACGAAATTGTTGTAGAGGTAATGAAGTTTAAAGTAAGTTAAGTAATGAAGTAAAAAGCGAAGGATCGTCACGATGGGTAATAATGTGGTTCGGTTACCGTAGGGGATACGATATAAAGAAATTAATACCTCAAACCACTTGGAAACCATTTTTATTTTCAGAAATAATGTAAGTGTTACGCTCAAATTAAATTACATTTTCATGAAATAACTAAACTTGTTTATGTGGTTTATATCCACCTTTTAAATTAATGGGGTCTTCATAATGTGTCTGAAATTATAAAATTTACTATAATAATTGGAGATCTTATGATGTTATGTTATCTACCACATGTAGTATTAATTAGGGTGTTTTAAGGTGTTTTCCGACTTTGGACAAAATAATTTCAAAGAAGCCCTGAAAACATAATACTTACCTATTTCTGTATTTTTTATTTATTTATCATTATCATAACATAACATAGGCAAACGAGTATGTAGAAGTCAGATTGTTACCTATAGTGCATAAGCCAGAGTTTATAACGAGATCATTAGTACAGTTTGTTCATGTGTAAACAACGACCTTCGTTAGGGCTTAGTTCTTACAAGTTAACACTTCAACATAATAACCCTTTTGACTCTACATTTTGTTTTCCGATGAATGCACTTTCAGTGCGTACAGGGCCAGGACCCTTATATTGTGCAATTATGGGGTATATGGATACATCAATTTAGAACTAGGTACATAATACACTCTTACTTAAAATATCTTGGATAAAACCTTTTTATGTCTAGCATTTACTCACATTGGTGGTGATGGGGTTTCTAGCTTCTTTGCCACCGTCTTAACATTACCACGATGTCCAGCCAGCGCTTCTCTATCTTGGCAAAAATAATCATCACATTGTTTTTGTTATCCTTCTATGGCGAACTGACTGTTATACTTTTATCATCAAAGCTTTTATTAGTTTTGTTTCCAACGATAAAATATTCTAAATCTACTTTGTCCAAAACAGCATACAAGATCCCTCAATCCTAGTAGTGTTGGTGTATAAGTATAAATCATATACTGACTGTATGTGTCTTTGTCTGCAGGCGGACGCCAGCACGGCGTTCCTGCGCGCCGCTAGAGCTGGCCATATCGACAAGATCATCAGCCTTCTGGAGCAGGGTGTCGACATCAACGTCAGCAACGCCGTGAGTACCATTCATCATCATAACAGAAAGACTTGTCGACCTTGTCGTCCAAACAGAAAGTTCATGTCTGCACTGTAGCTGTAGCTACCTAGGCCTCTCTCGGTTGCATAAGAAACCACAGAGCTTATTAAGTGAGTTTGGTCAGTTAAAACCGAAAAAATCATAGCAATCAGCACATGTAAGTAGTTTTGTAAACAGTTGAAAAGAAAAAAAAATATTTCCTAGAAGAACTAGCTAGTTGATAATTAAATTTCGCCAACTCAGAGGGTAGGAAGTGCACTGCATTGAAAATAAGAGACTTTAATTTACATACGAAGTGAACTGAATAAGCAAGCGGGTTTGGGGTGTGGCCACCGTAGCGATAACGTGGTTGCTATTCATCATCATCATCATCATCATCATCATCTTAGCCTACATCTATATAGGCCTCTTCCTTTGTTCGCCATCTACACCGGTCCTGTGCCTCCTGCATCCACTACTCTCCCCGCGAACGCCACTATATCATCAGTCAATCTGGCTGGTGATCTGCTTACTGGAAGTTTTGATCATAACGGCAGCCACTCCGTTATCGCCTTGGTCCACCGTTCGTCGTCCCGGCGAGCCAGGTATCCTGCGATGTTTTACAAGGGGCAAATTGTGCAGCCCAGGAGAAGAAGCGGTGGCACCTGACTATCTATGGCTGCGGTTTTGAGTTATACATGTTTGTAAAAATTATTATTTTGTACCAATCATAAAAACTTACAAAAAATATATTAACCAACTAAGTTACACGTCAATAACACTGCCTTACGTGACTTAGTTCGCGTGACTTCAAAACATATCCGGCTTATACCATCAGGGCATAAACTAAAATGTTTTGCCGAAATAGTCTTTATTGCTATAGCAATAAAACTCTTTTCGTGGGGCAGGTCAAAGTCATCTCTATGTGGAATTTTCGCAAATTAACATTGGTACTTTTATGTTTATATTTTTACCGGTTTATACCTAATAGTTAAGTAGGTAATTATTAAGTAAGGTGACGCGTTGTTTCGCTCGGTGACATGTCTTTTTTCTAATAAGTTATTTTAAGAAAGTAGTTAGCTCAACCTTGCTGTTATTCGTTTACTAACCTTTCAGTCACAGAAAATAAAAAGTGCTTTTCTCGTTTTGTGTTTTTAATCGTAACTACGGTGTAGCAGGTTGGTAGAAGTTTTTAAACTACATTACGTAGCTACGTATTTTCCAAATCGTACTACGGCGTAGCGAACGTAGCAATGTGGTAGCGCAGTCTGTTTTAATTGTACACTTTTTCCATTCTGATATTAATGCTCTGGGGGCACGGTCTTGGGTTGCTGTTGCTGTTACTGATTTAAATCAATGGAAGATGGCACTCCTTGTGTCAACCATTTTATTCTTCTTATTATCGAGTGTATTTTCGGGTCAAACAAAGACCCGATGAACCCTGGTGCCACAGTTTTTAAACTGCCTAGTAGCACAGCCATTTTATTATTTCCAAGATGATGACCACGATTTAGCGCATATCGTCATCATCAACGACAGAAGAAGAAAAATTATTTCATATTGCATCAAAAAATAGTAAAAGAGTCGCTACTTCGTAGCTAAGGCTCGTATTTATAAAGCGATCTCAAGATTGAGAGCAATATTGAGTGCGGATTTGACAGGTAATTTTGTACTGGAATGACATTTCTGATACGAACTCAAACTCGCTGTCACTCTTGAGAGCTGATTATAAATACTACGGGCCTAAGTTTTTCAAACAGTATTTGAGCAAATTATTTACATTTACAAACAGAAAGGATTTAGGCTGGCCTGTCTGGCACGAATTTAATTTCGAAACCCGTGACCCTTGTAATCAAATTCCCAACAAACTTCAACTATGTTTAATCTAATTTCCAGACAAGAGATTGAGCTAGATCTAGAATATTTCACAGGCTTTCATTCAGTTGCCTTCATAATTTGATTTGTAGAGGGGAAAATTGACGGCATTTAAAATTAGGAAGGTATGAAAACTACAGACCTTATTTGAAAATTCAGGCTTTTTATTTTGAGGTTCTAATATTTCGGCGCTGTGGGCTGTTGCTAGTACAGTAGGCTATGTCATTCGCGCTACTCCAAATGCCCTCAATTTGTTGATCTAATTTCTGTCAATCTATTAATTTATTTGTTTGAACATCATGTTCCATGTTTTTAGCTCAATACATTGTAGTGGTTATTGATTAGGTAGTCGGAATGAAAATGTCCAATCTTTATTAGCATCGCAATCCAGTCACGCTAGGCACAAAAACTAATAACATTTCCAACTCATATGAGTGACGATGGCGGTATGTGGTAATCAATCTGATTTACATAAGAATTATGTAATATGTTTTAGTTTTAATGATTCTTTCACTAACTTACATTGTGCTTTGTGGCTCAATTTCACTGCATGCCATAGCAAAAAATGATTTTGTGCTCGAAGAAAGAGTTCAGTTAGTTATGTAACTAATTTATTAGCGTTCCTGATCTTTCTTTTAAAAGGTATCTAGCTAGACCTTTACCCTCAGCTCATGTGGATTGGTATCTGGATCTTACGAAGGTTTTTTTTTGTTATTAGACTTCCTCAAGGAAGACATTGCTGAGTGCAAGCCATTAATCTACTTTCACGGTGCCTTTGAGATCCGACATGGACATGTAAACCTTCTTCTCAGTCGTTCACTCTTGGCAGAGTGGTCATGGTCAGGAATTGGCCGGATTCTGTGTAGCCTGTCTCACGATGCATTTCCATCTAGTCCTATTAGTGGCTTCGTGCGAACATTCGGTGATGGTATTCTTGGTCACAGATTTTATCAGATCCGTCCATCTAGTGTAAACCTAATGGGACGAAAACCCGATCAAAACTTGGTATACCCTTGTTCCGATAGATTGAATTTCTACTCTGAAGGGGTCTGAGACTCAAACACACAAGTCTTTAGAAACTCACTGCTTTTGTTAGTACAGTATCAGTATCCGCTGACCCTATCTTCACCACAAAGGCATATATACTCTACCTACATGCAAGCAAATTAAATCCTTATTGCCTTACTTTACGGCCCATATTCAAGCTTTTATGATCATTTATTAAACCCATATATTCCTCCACTTGGCTTGGCAGGGTATATGTGTTAGGAACCATTGAAACAGCTGGCAAAATTCCAATACAAACCATTAGCCTTTGCGCTCCGTTTGTTACAAGATTCCTTGTTTGGTTTTGGCAGTGACAAGAGGATTTGCTTTGCTGTAGCTGGTTATTGTTTTATACGGATAGAAGACTTTGATCTTCTTGTAGCAACTGTGAACGCAAATAACTCAAGACTCTTCAGTGTTATAGGTACTTATTTCTTGAAATAAAATGAAATTGTAAGGTTTATTGTTCAACATAAAGAAAAACTCACTGAATAGCTCGGTCTACGCTACGGTAAGGTTTCAGGAATTTACAAAAGAAAATTTCTAAAAATAAGATATTTTGTATATTCTTTTATACAATCCACCCCTTTATATCAGGTACTTAACTTTAGAAACTTGGTAGTGCAGAAATAAATACAAATAACAATCTCTCATATCTGCAACTCCAATGGTATACTCGTATTGTAGCAAAGGTTAAAGTATCCTACATCTAAGCTATAGATAGGAAGTAAAATTAAGAGATTCCTTTAACCAAATATCTACCTCGTCCTTCTTCTCCAACAGAACGGCCTCAACGCCATACACCTGGCATCCAAGGATGGACACGTGGAGGTGGTTCGGGAGCTGCTGGACCGCGGAGCATCCATCGACGCTGCCACTAAGAAGGGCAACACAGCTCTCCACATCGCGTCCTTAGCAGGGCAGGAGGCAGTCGTCAAGCTGCTCGTGCAGAATGGTGCTCAGGTAAGAGAACATAGAAAGACCAGAAGAACTGGTCTTTAAATTGTGGCTCTGAGTAGGCAAGAGCATAGAGACCTATGGGCAGGAGGCAGTTATGACATTACCAGACTAGACATTAGTCTTTAGAATGAGGTGGTCCAATGACCGTGATGGTGAGGTGCATCCATCAATACTGCCACCAAGAAGAGCAACACATCGCGTCCTTGGCAGAGCAGGAGGCCGTCGTCAAGCTGCTATTACAGAATGAGGCTCAGGTAAGGGAACATGACCTTGTGGTAATATTTATTTGTGTAAGAATTAAGTAACAAAGGACTCTATTCTATATTTAGGCTTTGGCTTGGGCTAGGTACGGCCATGAAACTCTTATTTAAGAAAGATATCCAAGGAAGGAGACACATGATTCGACAGTATAGAAGAGGAATGTCAAACAACCAATAAATAGAAAACTAATCAATCTTGGTGATTAATACTCTCATTAATCACCAAGATTGATTAGTACAAGACAGCTTTTACGTAATAAGAACGAATCTTCATTAGATCTGAAACGAAACAAAAATAGCAACAATTTCGATTATACTCTGAATGTAATGTGCCATTATTACGCAAAAATCTTCGGATTATATCTCTTATAGGCTCTAGAAATTCATTAGGCTCAATCCTGGCGCAATTCTTGAAGCCAAACATGGATCAGTCCAGCTTATTTCAGTTTATTTAAATAAAAAAAAAAGAAAACAGGAGATTTCCATCTCTAATATAATTTAATAAAGTGTGCTTAAGGCTTGCTATTCGCACGAGAGTAGGTATTTTGCGGCGTCCGTTGTTCTATCGTTTTCCAATCTTGAAAATGCGGCGTTTGTTGAAATACCTCGCCTTAAATTAAACGAAGGAATTTAAAAAAATTACAAATCAATTTATTTTCTAAGTAAAGTATTTAAAAAACAGCAAATAGAATGTGCCCATTATACTATTCCGCGACGAGAATATGTCACAATTACCTCCTACATATATATCAGAGTTACGAGTCCAACGAATAAGTAACTAATAAGCATACTTAAGTCGTAATAAATATAGTTACAGGTCAAAGGAAAGTGTAGTGTAGAGGTTGAGTGTACAGGATGATGTTCTATAAACGCTAAACGGGGACCTGTATTAATGAGATGCGAATTTCAAAGAGACCTCAAGCCGCCATGTAAATTTGAATGGCAAAGACAATATTAATTAATTCGGGCCCTGAATTTCAGCCGAGGGCGATTTATCGATGAAACATGAAACAGCCTCGCCAAAGGGCTATTATGTTGTAAAATGGACCAAAATAGAATTAGGTTATTTATTTGTCCTTTATAAATTTTGTATTTTTGCACTTATTTTACTCCAAAATATAATATGACACAAATACACGTCAAAATGTTTTAAACCACTCAAACTTGGCAAGCTTTGAATTATAGAAATTATACCTACTAATCTAATCGCATGATGAAGGAATCATACCATTCCAATATTTACTGAAAATTTAGGCCGTCGGCCTCATTTCGGACGATCAAAACAAATCCACCACTACGAACTATCGAAATTTGTTTGACAAAGAACTGGCACCTTCGGAAATTTTAGTAAATAATGTGATAGATTGTTCCGTTATCGCGAAGCTCACTTTTCGTGACCCAAATATGTCATCATTTGAGTGGATGGATCAACACTGAGATGTGGCGTTTACTTTTGGGGGCAATCAAAGTATTGGTATCAAAGAAAATTGATCAAATTGAGCAAACAGTTATTTCAGGGTTTTACCGAAGATAAGATCCGGTAAATATATTTTTTGGTTTAAATCATCGAAGATTTAATCCAGCTCTTTTTTTTTTGATAGAAGAATAAAACTAAACAATTAGCTGGCAAGACGAGAATTGATAGTTTCTAGTACAATTATTCCGAATAATAGTTTTAATTGTACGAAACATTCAAAAGCAATTTTTAAATTACACCTGTCACATTGGATACGAGATTAACACGAGTACTCTATGGTTATATGTTTTATCATGGTTCTCTCTCACAAGATATTGTATCAATTTGTATGACGCACGTATCCTTTTCTTTTTATCCGCGCCGCGGTCTTTATGAGTACAATTCTATTTATGAGTAGTATTCTATGAGTACAATTCGACTAAAAGTCTCCGCTAACAGCTATCAGAATATTCTTCATGTAATATCAGTGAAATATTTTAATGTAGACAACTGTTGTCTACCAGGGATTTAATCATATCTTCTGTTGCAGGTCAACATCCAGTCTCAGAATGGCTTCACTCCCCTCTACATGGCTGCACAGGAGAACCACGACGGTGTTGTGAAGTTTCTCCTCTCTAATGGAGCCAACCAGAGCTTGGCTACTGAGGTTTGTATATTACTATAAGAATTTCTTCATCTTCCAGCCTCCTTCTGTCTTTCGGTTAACAAATATAGCTGTCTAGAAGACTGATGCATAAAAAACTGATGTTGACGTCGTTTTGGTCTCAGCCCAAAGACTTTCACTGCAAGAAATAAGCAAGACTCCCCCTTGGAGACTATGACGCTTTATGCAATGCCACTCGTGGATTTAGAAATCCGTGCAAACATGGATCAAATAACTGACGTGAATTTTTCCAACAGGATGGTTTCACCCCGCTGGCAGTTGCGATGCAGCAAGGTCACGAGAAGGTTGTGGCCGTGCTACTGGAAGCTGACACGCGTGGTAGAGTCCGCCTACCAGCTCTACATATTGCGGCCAAGAAGGATGACGTCAAGGCTGCCAATTTACTTCTTGAAGTAAGTTTAAACTCTTCTTCTTTATGATCATTGATACGTCACGCGTGGTTATTTCTTCGATGTGGTCTGCTCGAGTTCATCACATATCACATATCGCCACCACATGTAGCCTTGCAGCCTTTTTATTTTTGATATATTCCTTTAAGATGACTTTATGTCTTTGCCCCCAGAACGAACACAACCCTGACGTAACCTCAAAGTCCGGGTTTACCCCGCTGCACATCGCGGCACACTACGGCAATGAAAATGTTGCCAGACTCCTGCTGGCTAAAGGAGCTGATGTCAACTGCGCCGCTAAGCACAACATCTGCCCGTTGCACGTCGCTGCCAAGTGGGGTAAGTTTGAAACGTAGACATTTGCCTCCTACATTCGCTAGGAAGGTGCCTTTTCCAGGTAGTGAGACAATCTTCATAACCGAATGTGGAAGATTTTTACTGACTGAAGAAATCTCCCTTTAAAAGATTTTGAACTATGGTTTAAAAGGATTTATTCAAAAATATTAACGGTGACACAAATCAATATCCATGTAGATACATGGCAGTGCCAGTGAAATGAAATGTTGCCAACAAAACCCGTGTCAATTGCACTTCTAAGCAAAATGTCTGCTTGGTGCATGTTGCTGCCAAATGGGATAAGTTTGCTGACGTAAATAGCAAGCACTAGGATGCAGACAGCACTAGAATATGATTCATACGACTTGAAGTATGAGAGCGGGCTAAAAGGAAACTTAATTTTCACCGAACTCGAAGTTTTAGTTACAGTTTATATTTTAGGATCTACCAAACCACGTCATCTATTATTTCACGTGAACCTGATTAACAATTTTTTGTGTACAACGAGACTCTTCGTGATGTTTATGTTCCCATCAAACGCAACTCATAAAACGAATGTTCAATCATCAAAATTGGCTACGTGTGCTTTTAAACCCATATCCCCAGTGACCTGCCATCAAAATCAGTCATTATCCAGACCAACTCTAAACTCGGACCAATCTCGTAAAATCGTCATTAATTTCAAAATGCTTTCCACGTTATGAGAGTGTTGACATAGCTATAACACAAATCGTGGAGGATGTGTATATAGGATCTTAGGAAGTTGAAAAAAGCACAACTCTAATTTATTGCCAATCCACACAGGTTATTTGCCTTATTTGAATGATGTTTTGTGTTTATTCATAGCATCCAATACATAGAATTGTATTGGGGCGAGGATGAAATCGTGTTTTGTTATATGTGACGCTGTCTCTTTGTCTTTTGAACAGCTTTACAATTTTCAAGGCTCTTTCCGTTCAGGCGCCGGTTTTTTCCACCCTGTATAAAAACACTTTGTTCTCCTAATGATGTGTCATTGAAAATGTATGTCACTGAAGATTAGCTTTGATAAAATCTCTCAGCTTTATTTCTAGCTATTTTTGGGTACTCTCGACCTCTCGTATTTTAATGATGTCAGCGGGTTGAGTTTGTTTGTTATTTATTTTCATATTGTTTAGTATTGTTTCCTTCTTTATTTCCTGTTTATTAAAAGGACCGTATTTTATTGGCATCTTCCCAAAAGTTAGACATATTGTTCTTTTGTGTATTACAACCATATTACTATATGTTGTGCCTATCTTCTGAAATAACTGTCAAGAAAATTGTTATTTAGGCGTTGTTTGTTTATTCTTCCTGATTGCAAAAGATAAGCAACGTTCACTTACAACAAGTAGAACATTTTCTGTTCTTCAGAGGACATGTTATAATATTTGCAGCTTGTTTATCAATGCTATCGTTTCATTCGGTAAAGATACGACTGGCGACCACCCATCCATAACGCATAACCCATCCATAATGCATACCAAACCCACACACTTGCATGGCAAAATCTTCAGTATCTAACGACACTCATTTCCCAACAGGCAAGGAGAATATGGTGTCCCTGCTTTGTGACAACGGCGCCAACGTAGAAGCCCGCACCAGGGATGGCCTGACTCCTCTGCACTGCGCGGCCAGGTCGGGACACGAGAGAGTGGTGGAGTCACTGTTGGAGAGAGGTGCACCCATCACCAGTAAGAGCAAGGTAAGTTGTTGATATTTTCTGATGTTTGTAATGTAGCAAACAACCTCTTTTGTCTGTTCTTTTTTATGGACCAACTTATTTTTGGCCAATGACTATTAAAACTGCTCTGGAAGATGTTGAGGGTTACATAATAGAAGATTTTTATAACAACTAGTCTAAGGCCGTTATTTTGGGAGAATTTTGCTGGTGAGAGCCTGTCTGCTAAAAAAACGTATTTTATTGTATTTTACTTCATACAGTTCTGAACCACCAATATTATAAGATGGTCCATATTTTAACCAATATTCATTTGAAACCTGGAAGGCTCAAAAATCAACATCAACAGTCTCGTATTACAGTCCTCGATTATGGTAATTAATTCGATCTTCCTCCACAGAACGGCCTAGCCCCCCTCCACATGGCGGCTCAAGGCGACCACGCTGAAGCGGCCAGGGTCTTACTCGCGCGCAGGGCACCCGTTGATGACGTCACAGTAGACTACCTTACCGCGCTGCACGTGGCTGCCCACTGCGGGCACGCTAAAGTCGCTAAACTGCTTTTGGACAGGTGAGATTCTTTTAAATAAAACTTTGCTATTAATACATACATACATACATACATAAAATCACGCCTTTATCCCAAATGGGGTAGGCAGAGCGAAAACGACCCAAATAAGGTCGTCCCGCCACGTCTGACAAGTTTTGAGGGCTATTAATTACAGATGATTATGTAGGTAGTGTATTGCTTTAGTGACGGGTTGTCAGCCCATCGCCTAAATTGCAATAATTGAAACCCTCGTATCCCTTAGCTGGTTTTTACAGCATGCCCGGGACGAGATGCAGCTGGCACATTCTATGTTTTTCCATCGCTCCCAGTCCAGCATGGAAGCATTTGCTATTAATTGTTCTTGGATAGTTGATATAAGTGCCCGAACAGCTTATTCGGCATAGCTACGCTAATAAACCAGTCATTTTCTTTATGAATCGGCAATGACAGTTCTATTGTGGTTTTCACAAAGAATTTTGTGGGACTTCTCCCACAAGGTAACATCCTCGGACCTGTATTATTTAATATCCTCAAACATCCAGCATCGACCTCATTATTCAATGGTTTGCTTAAATTTGTTTTTTTTTTCACACCAGAAATGCTGATGCTAATGCTCGCGCCCTCAATGGCTTCACCCCGCTGCACATAGCATGCAAGAAGAACAGAATCAAGGTCGTGGAACTTCTCCTCAAGTATGGAGCAAGTGAGTACTTTCTAATCTTATTCTAATTTGTTTAGGAGGCAGTCTTTTCTTCTGTCGTGTGTGTTATGAGATCGATAAACATCTAGATGAACCTTGGTGTCAGAGCTAGACCCTAATATGGTACGGAGTCGATAAAATATTCGATTCATCATCCGTCAAATCCACACGCACTCAATTTTAGTTCATGTCATCTTTCTATCCATATTCATATTCTTGATCTTTATCTTCTCCACCAGGTATCCAAGCAACAACAGAATCAGGTCTTACTCCACTCCACGTGGCGGCCTTCATGGGCTGTATGAACATCGTGATCTATCTGCTACAGCATGAGGCTAACCCTGACGTGCCCACTGTTAGAGGAGAGACACCTTTGCATCTAGCTGCCAGGGCGAATCAGGTGAGCAATCCTAATGGGTGACGATGAGTTTGATGCTTTTGGGAGAATTCGTCTTAGTGCACGTGTATTGCGAAAGCACTTGGGCATTTCAAAGGAAGTGTCCTTCTGATGGTTAATCTTCGAGTTCATAACATAACTGTGTATAAGTAATAAATGGACAGATTTTCTGGCATGTGGTAGAAGATGGAATATTTTATGAAATTAATCACTTTAGGTATCTTAGGCCTACCTATGTTGCTACATGTCTGGCAGAGCACACGAGACAGAGCAAGTAACATTGAAACATACGCTAATCATAATTTAGAGACATATTTTACGTTATTTTAAATATGACGAATAAAGTTATGGCCTATTGTTTTTTTTATTATAATATGACTTTTGCAGTAGGTAGGCTCTTCATTATGCGCAACACAATATTAAGCTTTTTTATCTCACGAAGAGTAAATTATTTTATTGCTTTTTTCGCCATCACATAATGTAGACTCTACATCATTGGAATTTACATTCTTTACGCGACATCACCGCTCAACATGCATTTCTTCCCCAGACGGATATAATCCGCATCCTACTCCGCAACGGCGCAGCGGTGGAAGCCAAAGCTCGCGAACGCCAGACTCCTCTCCACATCGCTTCCCGTCTCGGCAACGTGGATATCGCTGTCCTGCTCCTACAGCATGGTGCTGATGTGAGAGCAATGACAGCTGATCACTATAACGCTCTACATATTGCTGCTAAACAGCACAACCATGATGTAAGTATCTATCCTATACAAAAGAATGTGAAAGATGTTGATGAATATGTGTAGTAGTCGTTGAAAGACTTGATTTCTAATGCAGTTGTTTTAGACACTTAAACTGTCGCAGACAAATTCTGCTAATTTCTAGTAAGCAAATGAAATATCAAGCTAATGTAAGTAATGTACAAAGTTACATTATGTTTCTCACAGGTTGCAGCAGCGCTTATTGAACACAACGCACCTCTGACAGCGACAACAAAGAAAGGATTTACAGCACTGCATCTTGCTGCGAAATATGGAAACCTCAAGGTATGTGTTTGCAGACACACGTCGATTTCTGTCATTTACCTTGACTAATGGTATAAATTCTTACTTGTGTTTCTGGCACAGGTGGCAAACCTACTCCTCGCTCATGGAGCATCACCAGACCAAGCTGGTAAAAATGGAATGACCCCCCTGCACATTGCAGCCCAATATGACCAACAAGCCGTAGCTACTACTCTTCTAGAAAAAGGAGCTGACGCTAAGGTAAAAGATTTTTCAGAAAATCATCGATATAAGTTGTCTGCATAAAGCAGTATTTACTGAAGCTACAGATTTTGAGACTTTAGAAGAAACTCAAATTGTTTTAAATTTCCAGGCCGTAGCTAAGAACGGGCATACACCTCTTCACATAGCCGCTCGTAAGAATCAAATGGAGACAGCAGCTACTCTTCTAGAGTATGGAGCTTTAACAAATGCAGAATCCAAAGCGGGATTCACTCCTCTACATTTAGCCGCACAGCAAGGACATGCAGAAATGTGCGCTTTGCTCATTGAACATGAAGCTGATGTTGACCATCAGGCTAAGAATGGACTGGCTGCTTTGCATCTGGCAGCTCAAGAGGATAGAGTGGCTGTAGCTCAGCAATTGCAAAAGCAAGGGGCTGAGGTAAGGGCTTAAGAATTCTTGAAATGTTTAGGTATACTTCGTATTTTGATTATTGACCTAAATATACTTCTTGGAAGATAATGTTCAGTTTCATCAGCAATGCCATACCTCTTTGGACCCAAAGGGGACGAAATTTCATCTTTAATATTTCTTGAAGGTGGACATCTGCACAAAGGGAGGATACACCCCACTGCACATAGCCAGTCACTACGGACAGGCTAATATGGTGCGATTCTTGCTCGATGCCGGAGCTTCGGTCAAAGCTCAGACTACTCACGGGTAAGTCCCGCTTTCTCCAGAACCTTGCAAATTATATACTGATAATTATGTTAATTTTAAAAGACAACGTTTGGTAGACCACAGGCACAATTTTGATTTCATGTTATGTTGCAGATATACCGCATTGCATCATGCAGCACAACAAGGACACATCAACATCGTCAACATTTTGTTGGAAAACAAAGCTGACGCAAATGCTACTACCACGGTACGTATGATTCCAAAATTATATATTAAAGATCTAACTATAATTTGTTTTATGGTATCTAGATGATTTTTCGGATGATAATAAAAAACGTTCTCCTTTCAAGAAAAGTCGTCAAAGTAAAAACTAATCCTTTTCTATCATAAACTATACCAAATTCCTTTTATATCAGAATGGACAAACCCCACTGGACATAGCCTCCAAGCTCGGCTACGTGACGGTAATGGAGACGCTGAAGGAAGTCTCTGAACCCTCGATAGCTCCGGCCAGCCAGGAGAAATACAAGGTCATGGCTCCTGAGACCATGCTGGAAACCTTCATGTCTGACTCTGAAGAAGAGGGAGGTACGTAATTTTCCTGAGCATAGATATTTTAGCACTTCTTCTGGTTGAACCTTCCTTCGCTACCCTTATCGATCGATTTCTGCGACCATTTAGCGCTGATCTACATAAAAAATGCTTAATTTACACCCCATAATACACAGATTGGATCTAGGATTGGTTACCGTGTATCCTGCATGGAACAGCAACGGTAAAATTCCTACTCCGAATCAGATGGATGGGCATTAGCATTGGAATATTCAGCAGTGGTCAAAAGACTGACTGAACTGAACTAAATCTGAACCTGAACAATGAAGACATCTTAATGTCTGATTAAACCAGAAATTAACATTGAATGTTGGCTTTGCAGGTGAAGACACAATCCTGAATGACCAGCCATACCGATACCTAACCGCTGATGATATGAAGTCACTAGGAGATGACTCCTTGCCCATAGATGTGACGAAGGACGAGAGGACCGAGTCTGCTATGAGCCATAAGAATATCATGGAACTTTCTCAGAGTTAGTACCTAAATATTTTTTTATAATTGAATCATTGTAACCAACATCGTGTAAGTTTCTGTACAAAATTTACTTTAAATTTAAATAGGTACCTATTTATTTAAGCTTACGTTATGTGCCATGCACGGCTTGGTGCAGTAGTCTCTCGTTTAACATAGAAACCTTTTGTTTCTATAGTTTTCAAATGTTGAAACAATTTAACATTAGAATTTACGTCTCTATCATCAACTGTTGAAATTCAACCTTTTTCTGTATATTTTGTTGATTCTAATTTAAATGTCTGCTTTGGCTTATCAAATTCAATCCAATGTATCATTTCTTCCACCAGCCTCGGCGAACGGCATGCCCTACCAGCCCCAACAAGAGGTGGTGGTGAAGAGCATCAGTCGTTACAGCACCGCCGCAGCTCCAGAGGGGTACTGCTACAATGTCGACCCTACGGTGCCCAAGTCAGTATCATAAACGAAGTGTAGAAGTTAATTTATCGTATAAGATCCTACATAAGCTGTAGTTGCACCTTGCCTGAGGCCATTCTCCCAATGGAGTCCGGCGCTAGACAGCTTCCTGTGTTCCGCCATTGTGGGAATGCCAGTGTCTTTAAAGACTTCTAGATGACCTTGTCACCCTAAAGTTAAGTGACCATAGAGTTCAGTTAGAGGTTCAGTATTATTTTACGATAAACCTTCGATATGAAACGCAACCTTGGAAACCTCCTTTTCAACTTCTATGGAAAGAAGACTTTCAAGATTTTAAATGTTAGTCTTATTTTAAATGTGTTTATTTCAGAACAGTGAATATAATCGTCTTATCATCTTTCTTACGCACGCTCGCTTTTGGATATGGTATTACAGGAAAAAGCTGCTATGGAAAAAGTAAGTATTTTTTTTAGTCCCCACGTTTTGGTATTGAATTGTAAGTTATCTTATTTCAACATTTGCCTGAGTTAGTATCCAGATACCTCACATTAGGCTAGATGATGTCCTGAAAAGTTTCAAAAACCTGATTGCTTTGATTAATTTAATCATTATCGTCATAAAATTTTTCTTGTCAAATAAATTTGACTTATACACCGTGTTGCATAAAGGGTATATGCATCGTGAAATATGTGAATCTACTTATGAAACTGAACAACTTTTTCTAAGGAACTTAGGTCGCAATACGAAAAATATGACTTTCCATACTATAGGTATGCGCTATCAGCTGATGCCATTTTGTATGGAAGGTCAAATTTTCTTTTTCGTTTTTTGATCTATGTTCCTTAGGGAAAGTTGTTCAGTTTTATGGGTAGATTCACACCTTTCTCGATGCATATACCCTTTCTGTTACACGTTGTATATCTAAAGGGGTAGCAAGCCCTTGCCTTTATATGACACATTCGTTGATATCTATCTATACCATTGTTTATTATGATTAGATGTATGTTACAAGCTGTACCTTTCCTCACAGCTTCCTGGTGTCATTCCTGGTGGACGCCCGTGGTGGCGCCATGAGAGGTTGCCGCGGTGGAGGAGTCAGAGTCATCGTGCCTCCTCTATCTGCTCAGCAGCCTACTAGGATCACTTGCAGGTTTGTATCCTCATAGCTTCCTGGTGTCATTCATGGTGGGTGGTGGTGCCACCGTGCCACCACCATCAGCCCAGCAGCCTACTAGAATTATTATGCGGGTTGGTTTGTCTCTACATTGGGTTTATAATATCGGTCACCAATTTTCAGGTACCGTGAAATCCGCTGAACAACCTTGAATGGTTAGGATTTTCGGACTATGGACATGCTTTCTTATTTTACCTACCATTTTTGATAGTGTATGTTGCGGTTCCGTATAAGTAGATAACAATAAACAAAACAAAACAAATATTTGAATTTATTTCTTTAACTGTATGTATGTATATCGACATAGTTCATCTTACATATTCCGTTAAACATTTTTGAAGCTTCTTGTACGCTGATGCCTGCTTCTTTGCCATGCATTCAGGGTCTGTGATAAAAGAAACAACCAGTTTAGATTGAATCTCATCACGTACCAAGGTGTTTTTCGGTTTTCGAATTTCATATGTACGTTTATTCGGCGCTTTTACGGTGAAGGAAAACGTCGTGAGTAAGCCTGCACACACCTACGAAGAAATTCAAAGGTTGTGTAAACTAATCTAGGAATGGGTCTGGTTTCCCTTCTGGGTTGCGGAGGTCAGATGGCAGTCGCTCTGTGTAAAAACCAGTACCCTCGTTCGATCCCCTAGATTAGATAGCCGACTCCGTGAAATACGGGGAAAAGGCTAGGAGGATGATGTTGTTAAGTTTGAAATGCTGTACTTACTACAACTCCGAAACACTTGGATTTTAGCTTGCTCCGTACAATCCTTCAGATGTTTGAGGTATAGGTTCACCTGTTTGTGATGGGGTGGTTTCTCATGCACTCTAGAAACAAACGGCCTTTCATTGAAAAAAAAATTTGGTATATTTTCGCAGTATGCAGGAATTTCAATAGCTACAAATAGCACCAATAGAACTACGACTATCTTCATGACCTTAAAATTATTATTTTTTTCAATTCAAGGCAGGCTAGCCAGAGACCCGATGTTTTTTTGGAGAGTTTTTTATCTATTAAAGTAAATATACTGTCGTTGCTAGAACAATTCAAAAATCTGTACATCGTTATCATTTCCATTTCAAAATTAACCTAATTTCACGGTAAGATAACAGATTTGCTCCGGATTCGGAAATTATCTACGAAATTTTCCGGATGATTATAAAAATTACGATGATGTTAGAAGTTCAGTACTAATGGTTTGCTACACCAAGAAGAAAATTAAATCAAAGGAAAAGTCAAAATTGGGTGGCTGGGTGCCACATAAATGACACGCCAAAATAATATACGTTTTCCAGATACCTGAAGCCATCCCGCATCAACCACATGCCTCCGCTGATGGAAGGAGAAGCACTCGCAGCGAGGGTGTTGGAAATGGGACCAGTTTCTGCTAAATTCTTGGGGTAAGCTCTATTACATTCTCTACGTTTTCAAAAAGGTTACTTAGTTGTAGGTATGATTTAGAAGATTATCATTTTAGCTGCAGAGAATCTTACCAATCAGTTTAGGTCCTGCTGATTACTATCGATTTCGAGATTATTCTTTATATCCTAAAACTTCTTATTGACATGAAGAAGATTTGTCTCCGAACATTTCGCTCGTTGTCGACGTGTCTTGAAAATTCGAAGCGTTTGGTGGCAAGCGTTTTAAAACCGCACTGGTTGTTTACTTTGTACAGACCTGAGACCACGCTTGTTGAACTCAATGTTTTTATAAGTAAATGCTTTCCACTTCCAGACCGGTGATCCTAGAAGTTCCCCACTACGCCTCGCTCCGCGGCAAAGAGCGGGAAATCGTCATTCTCCGCTCAGACAACGGCACAAGTTGGCGAGAGCATAACACGGATGCCACTGATGACATGGTCCAGGATATACTGCATGAGACCTTGGAAATTGAAGGTAGGCATAGCTATAGCCTGTAGAATATGCTACTTCTGTTTGAAGAATGAGGGAGAGATCGTGACAGTTTGCTCTGACACGAGCTGGCGGGAAAACACGGACGCCACTGATCATATTATGGTCCATGATATCCTGACAGAAATTGGATGCGATGAGTCGTAGAGCCAAAGACTGGACCTATTTTCCGCAGTGAATTATCATTTGTCTGTAGAACAATCATACTGGTTTTGTTTAGAGAACATAAAAGCTGTTATTGTCAGTATTTTTTGAGATTCAACAAGGTTGGCATGAACAAAGTGTTCTGCTAACATGGTCGCAAATTAAGTGTTAATAAACGTCACCAGATAGGAGGCAAAACTTTCGCTATAATACTGTGATGTTAATTATTTGCATACAATTTCTATGATCATATTTATTTGATATACCTACACAAAATTGAACAATTGTTACATTTCAACAGAACCAAATGAAGAAGAGAAAGGCTGGGACGCTCCAAGGGTGACAAGGATCCTCACTCATGACTTCCCGCAGTACTTCGCAGTCATCTCCCGTATACGACAAGAGGTCCACGCCATTGGGCCTGAAGGTACGAAAAACTAGAGAGTTATAAATTATTAAAAAAAAATGAAAACTTACAGGGTGCAAGGGACGGGTTCCCGAAACCTGAAAAAGGTTGATCAGTCAACGAAACTGAACAATTTTGACAAAGACCGTAAAATTGACTATTCTATCAGAATTACTACTTCGATCAGGCTATTTGTATGGGGAGCCAACCTTTCTATTCATTATGTTAGTTGTTTAGTTGCTTTGGCTGAGCAACCCCTTTCAGTTTTCGAGACACTTTCTATATAACCCTTTATAGAAGGACAAATTGATATAATCAATAAGATGAAGGCTTATTATATAATGTATCTTTTTCTAGGTGGAATGGTTTCCAGCTCAGTAGTACCTCAAGTCCAAGCGGTGTTCCCTCAAGGAGCTCTCACGAAGAAAATCAAAGTCGGCCTCCAGGTAAACCTCTTTAAGCCTCGCAAGGGCGTCAAAGACCATAACTTGAAAAAGATCACGGTCAACAACGTGTCGAAGAAGAAACGGTTCTCTTTGATTTGGTAGTACCGGTTTTTTGTAAACTCCATCACATTTAGTGGCATTAGTCTCTGATAGTTCGATGTACTCACATTTAGTCTTGTGTAAGGCACCGACATAGTCGGCTATACTGATTATTTAATCTTATGAATTTTCACTAAACGAAGAACAAGTAGTTACCATGTTAGTGTTCGGTTAGACTTTGTCTCTACAGGCAGTGAGATCGAATTTGATTCTTGAATTGAGTGAGCTATTGATAAGTTTTAAAATTATAACTAAGTATTTATTTTTTATACTAACAGTAATGTTTGGAAACAATTGTGTTCATTTTAGAAATTCATTTAGTTCTAGCCAAAATGCGTTGTGTTCTTAAAACATTAGTTCCCAATATCACTATTCGTAAAATATAGTACAAATTGTGATTGCCAAATTTTTTTAACGTTTATAATATATTTTAACTTTTCTATTTGTGTTTTACAAATTTTTACACAGTAGGTCTACGTGTTAGTGTTTAAGTATTTTTTATTGTTCACGAAAGGTATACCAATGAAGAATTTGATGATAATAATATTGTAACACTCGTAGCTTTGCAGTGCATTATTAAACTTAGCAGTAGCTAGTCAAGCGCGTTTTAAAATTTTAAGAGTCACAAACCTTAGTCTTGTGAAAACATATATATTTTTAATGATTCGCCGTAGAAACGATTAGCACCATTGTTAAGGTTTCACATATCGTATCCATTAATAATAATATCGTATAGGTTCAAAATTGTCATTTCAAATGATTAGATAAGAGAGTAATTATTTTATCACCTAGTATCTAAGTCGATGTACGTTACTCCTTCAATAAAGTCATACCCAATAAATTTAGAGTTAACTTAAAGATACTTGACGATGTAGTTGGAAATTTCAATAAAGATAGTGTTGATGTCAATATTTGTTTCAATTCTGAAGCAAATTTGGATGATATGAAATCACTGTAAGCGAAATTTAATAAACTTTCTCACACAGCGTTTTGACGCGACGTATTGGATTTGTATTTTTCTCTAGTTGGTCTTTAGGCAAAGATTGAGCATGGTCCTGATTATATGATTGTGCAACATGAATGACAATGACTGTATATTGTATACTTATATTATAGTATATAGTAATGAATATAATATTGTGTGTTATACCATTAAGTCTAAAATTCGGAGTGACGTATTGAATGAAATTAGTTACCTAAGTAGATCTTACAGTATATCTAAGTCTATCGCTAAATTTATTGGGTAATGTCTTCTATGCTTTACATTTAATATACTTGAGTGTTATGCGAATATGTACTTTATTTCCTAAAGACCAAACGTGAGATTTGCATGATGTAATTTTATTTGCTGTATTTTCGGTGTGTGAGCTTGTTATAGTTTGTTGCATCTTGTTTTAAGCGCATGTGTGAGAAATAGATGAAGTCTGCATTGTTACAACTGTGTGTTGACAAGTTTCCGTTTATACGCTTTTCCTGTGATTTCATATGTTCATATTTGCTTAATCTTGCACCAGCTGCTCTACACAAATCCTTTGTTTTTATTTTTAACCTACTTTTTTATCAGACCGTCAAAAATAGTAATATAAAAATTATGTGCAGCAGTGTTTATAAGCATTGCTAGATGTCTAACTGTACTAGCTAAAGTTACTTCAGCTATTTTAAAATGCTAAACCATTATTTTGTGCGTAAAAAAATACACCGCTACCTACTCCAGAAACTATGGTAAGTTTATGTTTCATTTTGTTTTTACATTGCACAGAAAATTTTAGTTCACTAGCATGGACGCTTTACTTACTCGTTTGGTCTTTGGCAATACCATTAAAAACCCTGAAAATATTTCAAAACGCCCTTTTGACTGGGTTGCAACAATTAGTAAAATCATCTACGTACATTGTGCTTAGTGCAAAATTCCTAAATGATACTACAATTGAAAGAGCTGGTGATATGATAGATAAAATAATATTTACAGGCCCAGATAATAGATTCGGAGCTGACAGCGAAGCTCTTAGGTCGAGGTGTAGCGGTGTCACCAGTAGTGACGGTGGAGCCTCGACGAAGGAAGTTCCACAAGGCCATAACCTTGAGTATGCCAGCGCCCAGACCTCATACTCAGGGTATGACGAACCAGTACAGCACGTCTTCGGCGCCAACACTGAGGCTGCTCTGCTCCATATCAGGTAAACTTACCGTATTTCGCTTACTTTCCTCCGTGAATCTATTTGGTTATTGGAGTCATTTGATCTATCTTTTGCACTGATTGGTTAAAATTTTCAATGAATATTATAATTTTTTTGAAGGATTGAATCATTTTTGAGTACAGAATTGTAGTATGTCTCCAATAACCGATAGAATTCTGCTACGTCTTAAAATGGAGTATGGCTTTATTTGCTATATACCTTGACGACATTATGACAAATGAAGGGAGGTAAGTTTGCCTAGACGATTAGGCGATAAACTTAGCAAATCGCCTACTTTACTTTACAAAAAGCCTACTTTTTGATACTTTTGCTAATTTTAATAGGTCAACCAAATTTTCATTACGACACATTTAGTAATTTAGAAGGGTCTAGAACATTTTAAAAATGATTTTGTAATTCTGATAGAGTAGTTAAATAACATTTCAATTTTATAGAGTACCAATTTGATAGATTAACGATATACGGATAGATTATGTTGATACTTATAATTATTATAGATTTTTAACTATTTGATAATGAAGTTGAACTAGATAGAGTAGTTACAAAAGAAATAACAGATTTTTAGAAGAGATACTTCCAATTCTATAGACAAAGGGATGAGCATGTTAATCCGATATCTAATTTTAGTGTAGTTCGTGATTTTACATTTCAAACCGAAACTTTACATGCGGGGAAGAACAGAACAAAACAATGAATTTACAGAAATAAATTTTAAAAAATTACAAGCGCTTATAGCAAGTACACCGAGCAGCTAATGGGACACGTCCCTTTGTGTGCGTTTGTGCGTGTCTACATTGTCTTTGTTTTCGTGTTTGTGTGTGTTGCACGCTCACCGTGTGTGGCGCTATTTAATGTGCTGCCACCTTTCGGCGCGCACCAACAGGGGTATTTCGCAAACGATCTCTCGAAGGTAAAAAATTAGACCTATTATACAAGTACTAAACAAAATCGAAATCGGATTAAGTTTTATTATTTTCTGTTCAATCTTTATTTATGTACCCTTTTTCCGTTCCATGAATATTTATGTTCTTATTTTGTTCACGAGTCATTGTTTCGACATGATATTTATACGCTTCTGAAACTTGAAGCGTATAATTATCACACACATTAATTTTATTCCCTCTATCACTTTTTGAATGCTTTTCCATATCTTGCTTCTCATACATTCTTCCTCTTTGCACGGGCTGAAAATTTTACGCTTTGTTGATCACTTTCACTCTGTATCATAAACATTCAATAAATCTTGGGACTACAAGAGAATGCACTGCGATTGATCACTGGACGTTGTCGGTTTAGAAACAATATGTAAATGTAAACAGGGATCTTAGACTTCTCGAAAGGCTATGTATCGGCAAACTGTGATTTCAACACAAGTCAGTTGTATTCGAATAGTGTAAGCGTAAAAATAAAGTGTTTTCGGTTTCATACGGTGCCATATGCGTCATTTTCATTTCATACTTCTGTGTCAGTGTTCCCAAAATTTTGTTATTTTGCTTGTACTACTCCAAGTTCTTTTCCAAAACGGCCTATCAGTTCTGTTATCTTCACATCATCTTCCGTTTCGTTGTCTCATTTATGTTCTTGTCATTATTTCACTAAACACTGTTTGAGTTTCGTCATTGGTTTTATGGATTAGACTTTGGGTTTGTTTTTCAGTGTCCTTCGAGAGATCGGTTTTTCGAAAAAACCTGACCAACAATTTTGTCAATTAGTTGAAGATTAGAATCATTGTTTTCATTTTGGATATTAGCACTTATTTCTATAAACAGGTTATAAGTATACAGTGTACCATTTTTGATGACTTTATCATTTTGAATGAGTGCAAAAATGGTACTTTATTTATTGTTTTGTGTGATGTCTTGTCTTTGCTTGTTGTGTGTTTGCTATAGGCCGTTTTGGAAACATGTTATGTTTTTATTTTCATTGTTTCTTTTTTATTAACCTCTTTCTTCCGGTCTTCCTTCTACATCGGTTTGTGTTATATTTTAACAGTATTATGCATTTTACTTTTCACACAATAATAATTATGTGACAAGCAAAAAATAAGTATGAGAATATTTCTTACTACACATTTTGTACACACTTTAAAATTTCTCTTTGAGCAACTGAATGTTCAGTAGATTTAAGAAATGAATTCGTAGATTAGACAAAATAGGTACTATGTAGATAACAAAGCCTGCTTTGGCATGCACTACAATAGACTCAATCACTGTAGCTACGAAAACAGCGTTTGAACCGCTAAAGATATAAGAAGCTTTAACATAAAAGGCATTATAGATTAGACAACAATGATAGCATGAGTGTAAATGATGATTTCAAAGATATTGATAAAGTAGAAGTGACTTTTACAACAGGAGGAACGAACCGAGCCCACTGGGAAGATGTCACTGAGAACACGCCACTGACTTTCGTCAACGATTGCGTGTCATTCACAACTACCGTCTCGGCTCGCTATTGGCTGATTGACTGTCGACACATCGAAGATGCTACTAAGATGGCAACGGAACTGTATAGGTAAGTGAGGGCATGACACTGCCTAGTGGTCTGAGACTTGGGATTTTGATCCAAATGTCATGGGATTGATTACTATGTCAGAGGATTAAAAAATAATACCAGATTTTATCAGGTTGTCAAATGGTCAAACCCATATGATCAAACCTGACCGAAAAATAAGGCATGACATCATGAAAGCACTAGAAAATCTTACATTAAGTTGCAGTAAATAAATGTTTACACTTTGCTAATATGCATTCAGAGAGGCGATCCACGTCCCCTTCATGTCTCGCTTCGTGGTATACGCGAAGAGGACGGACGAACATCAAGCACAGCTGAGGATGTTCTGCGTTACTGATGATAAGGAGGAAAAGGCTTTGGAGCGGATCGAGAGATTCATACAGGTGGCCAAGAGCAGGGATGTCGAGGTGAATAAATCTACTGAACTTATTGGTCCCCTGACCAAAGGACATTCGCTGCAGCGAAAATTCGGATCTTTTAAACAGAATATTTCTTATACGCGTAGTCGCTGGATGCTGCAACGATTGCACGAACCACGTGAAAATTTGCTGTAGCGATTTGTGATACGTTCATTTTGGACTCTGAAATATAAAAATGACTTCCAAGTTATAAGTTTATATGATTTAAACTCTACGTTGGAATCAAATTCGCAGGTCCACGAAGGAAAGCCGATCTACCTAGAATTTGGAGGCAACTTAGTCCCGGTGGCTAAATCCGGCGAGCAACTGTCCATACCGTTCAGGGCATTCAGGGAGAACCGGGTGGCGTTCCCTGTGATGATCAAGACCCAGGATCTGGAGCCGATCTGCCGCTGCCAGTTCATGAGGGACCCGAAGGTGCCTAAGGGAGAACCTTCGCCTGCACCTGTGAGTACTACACTACTGAGTTAGATACCTAAAATTGACCTTTGTTTTCGTTTTCTAAATTAATATCTTATCTTATTATCTATTAATTATTCCTCCGTATCTTCAATCTTCCTACTTAAGTATTCCCGTTTCGGACAGTTTGAATCTTTGAACTTCTTTCTTCATATCATCTGTCCACCGCATTTGTGTCTTTCCACTGTGTTGTTTCTGATACCACAATAGAATTTATTTATGTCCATTTATTCATTATTAACCATGAAACCTATAAAATCAGATCGCTGTCCTCAACATCATGGTGCCTGATGAAATACCGATGGAGAGAGCGTCCCCTCTACCTACAGACACGGTGCCTCTTCGCACTGCTGAGCAGGAACTGATATGGAGGCAACGACTTAGTGATCCAAGGTATGCAAGCAAGCTTTGACCATTTTGTTTTAGAAAACACTGATGAAATAGATATTGTTTTTGATCAGCATGCGATCTGAGTTGTAATACATACAAGTTTTCGTGTCTTCTATGAAACTTGAAATCAAGAATCTTGAAGTCAAGCAATGAACCTTCGGAATAATCGGCCTCACTATACAACGACACATATTGTTTTGCAGCTGTTTAACCCCTCATTTTACACTTTACAGATTGGAAGATATCTGCAACCTCCTGGGCAAAGATTGGGTGGCGCTGGCCTATGAATTGGGCGTAAGTGTGGCCACTGTAAACCAGATCCAAGCCAAGAGGATCACAGCTGCTGAACAAGCACAATTGATGCTGAAGCTGTGGAAGACTCAATCCGGGACCAAAGCTCAAGGTACTATTTACTTATATTTCTTTAAAAAATCAGAGTTGCTAGAGTTGTAGAGTAGCTAAATCGTATCGCCTTACAAGTTGACTGTTTTGTCTTTATCAAATTAATGGAATTCTAACCCAATGTTTTCTTCCAGATACTACTCTTGAACTGGCACTTTGTCGCATCGGTAGAGACGATATAATTGCGCCTCAATCCGATATCACTAATGAGCGGCGCATCCAACGCAACATTTATCAAGAGCGACAAGCTTCTGAGGAAATCGAAGCTTACAAAGGTAGCAGTGCAGTATTCTTTATAGAAAAGTTTATTCGGAAGTGAAATATTATTTAATTTAATTCATTGTTTCATTTTTAGCTGAGGAAGACAATAAACTCAAAGAAAAACTATACGAAGAAAATCAAATAGCCGAACATATGCGCGAATCTGAACACGACCAAGACGAAGCGAAATATTCTCCGGAAGAAAAATCTGTTGTTGAAAAGAGCGAAATTGAGAGAACTCCAACGCCAAGCGAAGAAAGTGAAGAAGATGAAGGTAACCAAAATTAAATTCTTTGTAGGTATAAATAAAAATCTTTGATTTGAACACTTATACTTTTCACACTATAATTTTCAGATGTAAAACGAAGTGTAGCTGAACGAAAAGAACAAATCACCAAAAAGCTGAGTCAAAGCAAAATACCAGCTTCAAAACAAAAGAAAGAAATTCGTGAAGAAATAATTGAAATTAAGACACAAATCAAACCCGACATTAAAAAATTCCAAGACATAGAACAAAAATCCCTAGAAAAGGAGCCTAAGCTAGAAAGAACTCGTTCAAAAACTTCTCCTGAATCTGTCGAAGAGGAAAAAGAAGTAGAAACAGAAAGAACTGAAGAAGTTGAAGTAAAAAAAGAAGAGCCTAAGTCAGTAGACCGGCCAATGGAGCAATTTAGGAAATTTGATCCTTCTTCGCCAGGCAAACCCACCCCCAAACATTTACAAAGGCATATAAGAAATGAATCTATGAAGTTTTCTTCAGGTGATTTCTCTAATGTTACTATCACGCCTAGGAAATCGATAACATCTGAAACAACCAAAGTTCAGCAGACCTTAGAAACTAAAGCTGAAACATTTACTAAGGAGGCCATTTCCCAGAAAGAAATTTACACTTCTAAGGTAGAAGAAAAATTGGATGACGGCAACAGGTCTCCAGATTTGGTATCAGAAGAAGAAAAAGACATAGCCGAAGCTACATTAAAAGATAAGATAAGTTCTTTTGAATCAAAAATGTCGAAGGAACCTTCTCTTGAATTTGCAAAACCTACCGTAAAACTTACAAAGGAAGCTCTTAAAAAGCATACAATGCAACAAGAACATGGAATTGAATATACTCAAGAGTTTGTAAGAAAGCAATCAGAAATATCCGCTATGGAAACAATTGAGCATGGGACTCAAAAGGTTTCCACAGAAACTGAAAATCATGTAAAGACTGTTAAGTCAGTTAAAGAAACTATTCAACAATTTGACACAAAAACCAAAACTGAAGATAAATCAAAATCTTACCACAAAACAATGAGAACTGATTCAACACTAGTGCAGGTATCGTCAGAAGAAGACAGCGAATTTTTGAAAAAATCTACAGATTCAGAAACCGAAACTGAATCTCAAACTACTATAAGAGATGACAAAAAGTTAAAAGGGAAATTAGATCGAGAAGTTTTTGATAAAAAGCCTCAATTTAAGCCGAAAAGTGAAACGGCTGATAAAGAAACAGATTACAAGTCCAAAAAACCCGGAGATGATGACAAAAAAGATGATTCATCAGTTCCTATAAAAGTCGGTAAACTTGAAAAGCAAATGACCGATGAATTGCGATCAAAAGTAAGCGAAGAAGAGATAACTGAAGCTTTAGAAGAAAAAGATGTTTCTGCAATCGAAAAAGTAAAGGAAAAGGTAAGTCACAATAAATTCTGATGATGTAAATGTTATAATTTTTCTCACATTTCTATTTTTTTCTTATGTCATATATTTTTTTATATCTTATTTTAGGTTGAAACCCAAGAATCTGTTGCTAGCGTCAAATCTGACTTGAGCAGGCATACAAAGACGGATTCTATGGGATCCGACCTACAAGACCTTACAGGTCAAAAACTATCACAAGAGTCACCAATCCCGTCGGCCATTGACAAAGTCGACTCAATGGCTGACTTGCAACAAAGCACTGAAAGAGACTTTAGTTTTGTGTCACAGACCGATTCTAAATTGTACTCTAAAGAATCTAAACATCGTAGTGACTCATTAGACGAAGCATCTCAATTCTCAGACTTAGAAGATCAACTGGGCACAAGCCCGGCTCACAGGCCTCAGTTAGAAAAAATATTTGAACCTACAATTGCCAAATTACAAGAAACTATGGTTTCTACAATAATGGATAAAGGTTCAAAGGAACAAACTCTTGAATTTTTAAAGTTCGAAAGTGAATTCAGTTCACAAACCCACCAAGCTCCTGCACTCCCAATAAGAGAGGCGGACAAGGTATTATTAAAATGTTTTTTTTTTTTAAGAATATGACTACGCTGCATTCAACTATGTTTTTTTTATTATTTCTGCTATTCTTCAACTAATAAACATATTTCAGGTATCACCAAAAGAATCACCAGTAATTAGTGCGAAGGCCCGCCAATTCATAGAGACAGTACCTGAAGATGACTCTGTTCAGGAATGTTTCTTCTCAAAGCGAATCTATTCAGACTCTTTAGAAGACTCAGAACAATCTGATTCTCGACGTCACTCAGAAGCAGAATCTCTAAAATCAGATCAATCAGATGTTAAAGCTAAAGTTTCATCATCTGACTTTGATGAACGAGCTGAATATGAAGAAGCTGCTGATTCTGGCAGTGGATTCGGAGATGAAAAGTTTGAAGAAAGTGTTAGTTTTACTGCCATTAAAATTGATCCTAAAGTATTTGAAGATAAACAAGATTCAGAATCAGATAAAGAGCCAGATGTGGTATTTAAGAAAATGGGACCAAAACGTCACTCACGATCTGATTCAATGTCCATTACAAAACTTAGTGACTTAGAACCTCTTAAACCTTCTGCACAAGAATTTCAAGTTATTGTAACTGAAGCTGAGGAAGTAGACAGATCTGATAAAGATGAACCGTCTGATAAAATATCATCAGAAAGTAGTAGGGAAGTTGAAATCTCCGATAGAAAATCATCAGAAGGTATCTCTGCCGGGATAAGTTCTGAAGATGCTGTAACAGATAAGAAAACTTCTTCAGAAGAAGAAGCAGCAAAAGAAGGTGAACAATTATTGGAACATGGTACAGAAAAAGATATACCTAAGGTAACGTCAAAAGAAACAGATAAATTTGATGTAAAATTTATGAAAGAAGATACTTTAGAAAAGGGTAAGTCAATTAAGTACGAACATTATCAAGCTAGTTCTTTAAATTGTTGATTTAATTTTATCATATTTATTTAATAAATTAATAAGTTACATAATTTGTTTGATAATTTTCAGTGGAAGTAGCTAAGCGCCAATCAGTAACTTCAGCTGGTTCTGGCTCTGTCAGTGAGCTGCGTTTAGAAGAAAAACGATTATCTGATGCACATAGCCTTACTGAATCTAGGGACTATACATTTGAAGAATCTGAAGATGATATCGGCACACAAGGAACCCACATAGAATCTAAAAAAGAATCTAAGCAAGAAACTGAAAAGCCTAAAGTTGAGAGCAAAACCGATGTCTTGAAGTTGGCCAAGTTAACACACGGAGATTCACTAGATGACGTGGAGGGTTTCCCTGAAGATCATGTTACAGACTATGTCCATAAACTACCTCATATCGCAGAAGTTGGGTAAGCAAATTATATTAGATGCCTACACATAAAGGGAACAATTCTCGGGTAAACTTGGATTGCAGTGTAGATTTACTATTTAAATCGAATGTTTTTAGGATAACTGGAAAACCTGTTTTTTGAAGTGGTTTAATGTCGAATTGTATTTTTCTAAGCCTTAATATTTTCTTGTTTACTTTTAAGCGCCAGTTCAGACAAGGACATCACTCATGATTTCTTAAGCAGAGAAAGAACTGAACAGATAAAGCGAGAAACTGTTCACACTTCTTCAACTGCTAGCACTGAGCCGATTCTTAAAGAAAAAGGAACATCAGTGGCCTTTACTAAAGAATCTGAGACATCATACACTATACACAGAAAACAGGAACCTACTGTATCTTCAAAAACTACTTCTTCCATTAAAGAGACAACCATGCAACAAACTTTTGAAACAAAGACGGAAACTACTACGGGCGGAACGAAATTTGATGTATCAAAAATACGTACTGATACTCTTGGACAATTTGAAATGAAAGAAAAAGATGAAACAAAAGAAACTAAAAGGTTTGTACCTAAAGACTTAGACTTAAAAGAACTTCCCGAAATTACCAAAGAGCAAGTCAAGCCCGTTATTGATGAAATTTTACACAAAGGGACTATTGCTGCTGCAGCCAGGAGTCCTGTTTTAGATAAAGATATTAAAAAAGATGTAGTTGAAACTGAAAAGAGATCTTATGATGCCAAAGCTCCTCATAAAGAAGAACGAAGATATTCATGCATTAGCCCAGCTATATCGTTAGAAAAAATAGCTGAGTCTGACGTTGAAGATGATGAAGAAGATGATAAGTTAACTAGTGTTCCTGAACCACCAAAAGTAGTTGAAACTAAAACAGTTATAAAGAAATCTGATTCGGCTATGAAACAAATGGCAGATAACATTGAGATTATAATTAAGCAAGCATCTGAGGACTTTGACGTTTCTTCTGAAGAGCACGTTGTTGAGCCAGTAGCACCGCAATCAGAGACAAACATTATTAAAGAGGAAGTATCCATAGACTCTATTATAGAAGAAGCTGTTACGAAAGCGGAAGATTTCCTGGAAAAGGAATCAAAAGAAAGAGAAATTGAAGCAAAAAAAGAAATTGTTTATGAAGAAACTAAGAAATTTGTCAAAGAGCGGCCAGGTCTTATTAAGTCCCTGTCAAGGGACAGTGGAGAGATTGTAATAATGCCTAAGAAAAAACATGCAAGAACATTCTCTGTCCAGAGCTCTCCAGAAGAAGTTGAAGAACACATTTACACTGACTCAGAATCTGGTACGTTGTGTAAAAAATACAGGTACTTTCAGTATAAATTCCACTATAGTTACTAATCTTAATCTATTTCATTTTAGACATGGATAAAGCCAAGGTTTTGGAAATAATTGAACCTTCATCCGATCTTGATGGCAAAATACCTGTTGCCAGTTTTGATGCGAGAAAGATGCGTACAGATTCTCTTGACGATGCCGATGATTTCCCTGAAAAAGAGGTTTGTTACCATTTATTATTAAGGAATTTCATATAATAATGCAGACATTTTACTTATTTATTTATTTATTATAGGCTGAGTACTTTGGTGATGAAGAAAAGTATGCTGATGACCTTCCAGAAACATTTACTGCAATTACATCACAAAAAAGTGAAACTAGGACATCATCATCAGTTCCAGGTCCGAGTGCACCTAAACATTCAGACTTAGATGACGATATATCAATACAAAGATTTGGAAAGAAAACACAGTTTGTTGAAAGCGTTCTCCGGTCGGACTTAGTATCTAAATCCACTACAGAGTCTTCAGTCACAACGGTCGTATCAACACTTACGAAATCTTCCGACGAAGAGCAAAAGTCAGTTCTGGAAGAAGCAACATCAGCAGACTTCTCAAAAATGAGCGGTGCAGATTTAGTAAAAGACCCATCTAAAACTTCGATGGAACCCAAAGAAGAAAGCCATTTTGACGAAGCGGCAGAAGATCGAGGTACTCCAGATCTATCAAAGAAGTCAATAGATCTTACTAAAGATTATTCGAAATCATCGATTGATAGTAAAGATACTTCAAGAGATTTTGCCACTAATGAATTATCCAAAGACTCAACTGTTGACCTTACCAAAGATTTTTCTAAAGCATCCGTTGAAAGTGTAAGGGAAACCTCTAGATCGATTGACGAAAAGACATTTTCTGAAGATCAGTCTTCATTAGAAGTTTCAAAAACCCTAGCATCAGATGCATCTGAAAGTATAGCAGCAAGCAAGGAATTTGCTGAAGATGAAAAATCAGCATCCAAAATAGTACAGATTACTAGTTCGTCCCAGGAAAAATCTGTCTTAATTGAAGGTCAAACTTTGAGTGAACAGGAATCTTTCAGCAAAATTAAGACTTCTGATAAAGCGGACGAAGAAAAAGATTTTATCGGACAAATGGAAGAAGAAATTGCACATTTGAAATCAGAATTCAAAAAAGAAGAAGAGAGTTTAAAAGATTTGTCATCTTCGTCAAAAGATAAAGATGAGAAAGACATTGATGATGAAGCTCCCGACATGAAAGAGTTAAGCAGGAGATGCTCAAATCTATTAGACGATATTTCACAAGGCGCTGTGATTAGAATAGATTCTAGTCATGTTACCCACGGTATATATTCAAATTTTTTTACGGTATTATTTACATTTGGAAATATTTATTAAATTTTTATTTGCTTTTACAGATCTTGTGTCAAAGTTTTCACGAACTCCACCGCCGTCCCCGATAGATCTAATAGGAAAAGATAAAGCTAAAGTAGAGGAAAGTTCTGGCGATAAGCAAACCGGGCTACAACTAAGAGGTAAGCGTAAATTGTTATCCTTAGTACCAGTATAAAAGTAAGTAAAACTTGTTAATAGGTAGTAAACAGTCAAGTATTTATAGCCACTAACGTAGCACTAAAATGTAGAGCATTAGAAACAAAATAAATCTTGAAATATGATTCATAATGATGTTTATTGTGCAAAGAGTGTTGTTTCATCAAGATTGCTAAAACTTACAAAGTGTAAGATGTATAGTGTAGAGTTCTTACATCGCTGATAGGATATAATATTACAATATCATGTAAGTCACTAAATGTAAATCACTGTAGAATTTGTAAAAGTAGATCGGTAGACGTAGATGCTAACTCAGATTAACACGTAGGTTCCGAACCTTCGTTCCTGGAAGCTAGCCGACAGTCACCAAGAGCGTCATCAGCCGGTGACAGCCTCATTAGTGAAACTGAGGCTCACCAGAGTGGTCAGTATTCAGTCACTCATATATACTTAGCATTTTCATCACACCCATTTAAAAGACTAAAAAACCTTTTGCTCGTATCTTGAATGTTCTATATAATAATCTCTTTTGTGTAATGAATATTATTCGAGATAACCGCAAGCTTAATGCAGTAATAAGTAGTGGCAAAGTAGAGTCATAGCGAAACTTTACTCTTAATTTTTGTGTCTGTATCAAGGACCATCATCGTTAAATTATTTGCCACAACCTTTATTTGAGAGCCAATTATCGCATGTTCATTTTACAGTTCACACATGAGTAGTTTGATCATAACAGTCACTGTTCGTAAATGTGGAACAGAAAGCGAGTTTTTTTTAAGAATTGTTGGCACTTTGATCGGCACTCACACCATTTTATGACCTAATAATTTAATGACCCTAAACCTAAAGGAATACGTTCAAAATGAAAATCTAAATCCTTTGATCCAAAACTTTGCAGTTTATTTGCAAGACTCACTTACGTTACGCTAATATTCGTCAGCACAGTAAACTTTACTTTCTTTCTTGCGGAGCCCTTACGTTGCCATAGGTAAGTGGATTCACGCAGAACGAGAGTTTCATCCTTTTTTATTGTTATCGCTTATTTACCTTCTTCGGAAAACAAAATTGTTTTTCTTCAATTTTATTAGCAGTTTTTTTATCACTAAACCATTCACTTTGAGTAACGTTTCGCTTTGATTCAAAGTCTTCTATCGTTTGAGTTTACACTTCACCATTAGTTGCTGCGTTGTTGCATTATTTCACATCACCGTTCCTCCTCCTCAAGCATTCATGCTTTCTGGTGCTTTCACGCCAGCATTGTAAATCTAATTATAAGGCAGAACTACAAGCACAATACAAATCTACAGGTATTATTGAATTCTACATGCCAGTTCAAACAAAATGTGCCGTACGCATTAATCAACCAACATATCTTGATTATTACATGCACTTTTTAGTAACTACCTATAAATAAAACTATTATAAAAATGCGACCATCTCCAACATATTTTTTTCTTTACAGAAATTCTGACGGCCCCTTCTGCGGAACTAAGTGCAATCGCCAGACCAATATCTCCAACGAAACACTTAGCTGATAATTTATCTTTTATCAACGTTGATCAACCGACTCTAACCACCAGCGCCAGTGAACTCGTTGACCGAACTATAGAAAAGAGCATTGACGTAATAGGGCAGATCAAGCAAGAACAGCTTGCTGTAAAAATGGAAGAAATACAAAAATCTATATCTGCGGATACTTTCTACTCTGAATCTCACATTGAAACATCTACTTCTTCTTCATCTGTCCATAAAATCGAGGGCTCTGGGACCAGTGCAGAATTAAAATTCCAGTCAATTGATCCTCGTGCTATGATGTCAGATATGGTATCTAAATTTGGTGGTACTGATGAATTTAGTACTATTTTAACTCATAAAGAAACTGAGACAAAGATGATTTCTGGACAGGAATTCTTCACCTCAAAACAAGTGTCTTCGTCAGATGATGATTCTCTTATTGTTCAAACGAAAACGACTCACGAATTACGAGGACAAGAGCATGAAGTAAGAGAAAAAACTGTAGTCAAAAAAGAAGGTGATCAAACCGAAACATCTCATAAAAAACTTGAAAAGGCACACGAGGCTGCAGCAAAAAGATCTGATACAGAAACGAAAACATTATTTAAAAGTACGGATGATACTGATATCGTCAAAGTAGAACGTGAGTTTTCGGAACAAGGACTTTACACAGGTCGTCAAACAAAGTCTGAGGAAAAGATGACTGCTATTAAAGATGAAACAATTAAGAAAAAACATGAAATCAAAATATCAGAACGCGACATGTCGCATGAACAATGGGGTAAAGAATATTTTACGGAACCCGAAGAGCTAGAGGACATAAAAGAAGAGAAAGATGCTAAATCACGAATAGCATTTGTAGACTCTTCTCTCAAAATAAAAGAAACAGACGAAGTAGTTTCTACAATAGAATTATCTGAAAAAGGAAAAATTGTTAGTTCTAAAATAGAACACCATAAAGAGGAATCAGTTGTTGAAAGCAAAGAACATGATGACCTCAGTTCTGATGCTTCACATGCTCCGAGCTTCAAGAGCGAAACCGCCGATAGACGTGGATCTTCTGAAATGAGTCCCAAAAGTAAATCAAAATCATTCAAAAAAGATAACGAAGTGTATGAAGTGGACTTTATCAAAGAAATAAAAGTATCTACATCACCCGTTAAAAGTACATTTAGTCGCACTGGTAGCCAGGATACACAATCTGAATCTGAAGCTGCGCCTGAATTGCCTCATGATGGGGATACACCAAAAAAGGATAAATTGTCGAAATCCCCTATCAAAATGCCACAGCAACAAATTCAAGATCAAGTATGGGAAGTTTCAATACAAAAAGCAGATTCATTTGAAATGGCTGATGACATTCCAAAAATAGCTAAAATGAAAACAACTTCTGAGTCTGTAACTACAAAAAGTTCCGACAGCGACACTATAATGGAACTAAAACCAGTTACTGAAACGAAAGTAGAAGAGTTTACTAAACCTTCCAAAACTGATATGTCGCCAAGCAATCAAGAAACCACAGAAGAAATAAGTTCCCCATCAAAAGATATCATGGTGAAATCTGGAGAAAGTATGGACACAGAATGTATGGTTAAGTCCTTAGAATCACATGAAGGAGAAATGTTACAAAAATCATTAGATTCTACTATGAGTGCAGAAACTTTACACGCCTCCGAATTTTCAACTGAGGCTGATTCTGCCTTTTTAACAGGCACTGATCATAAAAAGGAAGAAGTAAAATTAGTAAAAGAAAAAAGCTTGGAGGATATTTGCAGTAGTGGTTACGATACAGATTTATCGTCTGCCGAGTTTCATGCTACGAAACTTGAGTCAGAGCGGGTAGATTTTGACTCTTTAATATCTGCTCAGCCACTTACCGACTTATCAGTTTTGGAAAAAACTATTGATGAAGTCAAGCAATCGCTTGAAGCAGCACAAGGAGAAATTATTAGCGAAAAAAGCGACGGAAGTAGCAAATATAAGCAATCTCCTTCAGAATTCCAATTTAAATTGTTGATTAGTCCTGACAGACCTGAAGTAATTACAGAAGAACCTCATCATACGATTGATGACCATAGTGACAAAACGTCTGTTACGAAAGGAACTCAGAGATCTGAGAGCGTATCACAAAAAATAAGTTCGCAAGAGGAAAGTACGACATACTCAGATGAAGATAAAGACACTGTATATTTGATGAAAGAATCCAGTCCACCTTTAGATGCCGCTGATATATCAATAAGATCGGATAGTGGACCTCATTCCATTCTTGAGACAGAGAGTGAAATAATTTTATCTGATCAAAATGGATCATCAAAGGGCAGCCCTGAAGTGAAACTTAGGGTTCAAACACATATTAAATCCAAATTAGGTGTAGGGGAAAGGCGATCTGCCTCTGAAGTAGAAGGCTGGTCTAGCTCAGGATCGAGCCATTATCAGAGTTTTGAGCAATCTGAAGGAAGACCACTGTCCTCAGATATAGAAGTCATGATGACTGCTCAAAGTGGAACCGAGTTCGATACTGCACTTACTAGTCATGATGTGTCGTCCCAATCTTTGAGAACTTCTAAAGATTACTATACAGCTGGAAGTTCTCTCGCTTCTAGAGATAGTATGAAGAGTTTAGATTCAGACGGTTCTAGCCATGTAGCGAGTATAGATATATCTGATGCTTCGGAGACACTTGTACCGTCTGCAAATGAGCTTAAAGAAGAATTAATGGAAAGCAGCACTTATGTAGAACATTTTCTTCATGAAGGTGAAAAAACAAAAGTAAAGGATGTTAGCGATGATGATGTGTCTGCTGATGAAGGTGAGCAAAAAGACGGTGAGGAGCTAGTAGGTAAAATGAAAAGGTCCCATGAAATGAGGTTCTTACCAAAAGATTTGATTCCTGATCATTTTCCAATAGAAGGGACACCAGAAAGTATTGACGTAGATGACGATTCGTTAAAAGATAAAGATGGATCTGACACAACTATATCAAGTCAATTTAAAACTGATGAAATTCTTTCATCTTCTATATCAAAATTAGACATTTCATCTTCGTTATCACAACTAGATCTGGATAAAGATGAAGTTAAAGAACAGGTTTCAAAGATTACTGTTCAAAAAGAACACGCGGTTCCATTCGCTGTTACGAAAGTAGATAAACCAAAACGCGAATTTGTAGACTTAGAAAGTGAAATAATTCCTGTTGGATCCAGTGAATATGAGGAAATTGTAAAGCATGGAAGTATTTCTACGGAGGTTAAAAAGTCACCAAAACAAGAAACCACTACAATTGCTAAAACTACCGTACATTTTGATGAAAGTGAGCCTGGTAAAAGTGAGCTTATTGAAGTTAAGGAAGAATGTTTTCAAAAAGTAGTTAAAGAAGTAAGTGTAGTTCCTTTTCCAGTAACAGAAATTCCTCCAAGTCAAAGAGAGTTTGTTGACCTTGAGGAAGAAATTATTCCAGTTGGATCAAAGCAGTATGAGGAAATATTAAAATCGAAAAGTGATTCGTCAGTTCCTAAAACAAAAGCTGAAAAAGCCATCGAAAAAACAACTGAAACTCAGTTGGACAGTAAACCAAGTTCGACTTCTAGTTTAAAAACTCAAGAGCATCTATCGACTCCACATACACCGTTATCGGCTCCGAGTCAAAGCTCAATTTCAACCGATAACGGTAGAGAGTATGTTTTAGACGAGATATACGATATATCAGAAACTCCAGAACTTCAACAAGTTACAGAGAGTAGTCGTTCAGAATTATTAGTAACTACTGAAGAGAGAATATTGCACACATACCCCAAGGATCAGGATTCACCTACAAGTGACGAATTTGAAATGGTTGATAAACCAAGTGAAATGGATGACTTCGTTGTAATTGAAGAAGTAGCAAAAGAGGCTCAAGAATCAGATCCAGAAGGCAAGAGTGTCAAAATCAAGGCACAAAAGTATATTCAAAAACATGACACTGAAGTAGAAGAATATTTAAGCAAAGCATCTAAGAAACAAGAAAGTACTAGCAGCGCATCTACTTCACTGTCAGATGAAGAATTACTTCAATACGAACTTGAACAAAAGCGACTTCAAGCTCAAGAACTAGCAGAAATTGAAGCTGGAAAGCGGTGGATTCAAATGCAATTTGAGGGTGATCCAAGATACGATTACGAAAGGGTTCCTTTAGAAGACATAAAAGAGGAAGAAATGACAGACTTTGATGCTAGCAGAATAGGAAGCTTAAGTTCTCAAAAGGAATCAGTAGGAAGTTATGGCAGTTTTAGAAATTCATATGGTAGTTTGTCCGAATCTGAAATGGCATCACGTTTAAGGTTCCGGGTCAGAGGAGAAAACGATGATATTTCTATAAGCTCACTGCAAGAGTTTGAAAATCTAGAAAGGGCATTAATGGAACAGTACGGTCAACAATCATCATCGTCTCAAGATTCTTTAAATGGCTCTTTACCAAAACGTTATGTTCTTAGTAAGAGTCAAGGCGACGACATCTCAGTATCTAGCTTAAAGGAATTTGAAGGACTAGAATCAGCATGTCTCGAAGCATTGAAAGCTGAAGTGCTTGCAAAACAAAAAGAAGCTTTGTTGCAAGCTGACCCGAAAGTAGTTAGTGGTAGTTTCTTAGAACAAGAAAAGCGTTCATACGGTAGTAGCGATAGTGGCAGCCCTCCGCAAAAAAGTGGTAGTCCAAGTCAAAAGAATGGTAGCCCATCCCAGAAAAGTGGTAGTCCGTCACAAAAAGGAGGAAGTCCTTCTCAAAGAGTAGGCAGTTATGGGAGCCCCTCCCAAAAACTGTTAGCTGATACAATGACAATACGAAAATTGATTGACCAGACCATGGCACTAGAACAAAAAATACAAGAGCAAACTTGCCCTAGAGTAGTAACAGTTAAAAAATATGACGACAGGGGTGCCTTTTTTGTACCCGAACTAGAGCCAGAAGCCGAGAAAAAATCTGGCGAAGTAGTAGAAGAATGTAAGAAAACATCCTCGTTCGTATGTGCTGCTGCTCCAAGTGACGGATCGGCTGAATCAATTCCTGGAGACTGTGAAGAAATGATGAAACTACTTGAAAAAGAAGAAAAATCTACCAAAGGCACAACGGTTACTCGTACCTTTGCAGATGACGGTGTAATTGAAGTAGTTAGAACAACAACCGTAATACAACAAAGATTTGTAGATGGAAAGAAAGTTTCAGAGACTGTTTCTAGCACGGAAGGCGAAGGTGGTGTAGATATTCCAGCCAGATCCGTACAATATGACGAGGGCCCAATGTCCTTTGGATCAGAAATGTCTTCATCAGTGGCATCACAACCTTCTGAATTAGACAGCTTAACAACCGTTGTCGAAAGACATTCACACCATTCTGAGGGTGAATCATTTACAGTAACAAAACACACTATAGTTACGTCATCAGAAAGGCCTGAGGACTTAGATTTGTCAAGAGAAGGGAGTGCCAATCGTGAGATATCCGTATCGCCTTCCTCTGGAAGATCGATAACTCACAGCGTCATTTCTTTCTCTGGTAAACACTTTACAGACCCTGCAAGCGGATCTTGGAGCGGCCAAGATGAAGAACTCAGTTCATCAGGAAGTTTTAGCCGGTAATTATTGTTTATTACAGTTGGTATTTCTACACTATAAGTCAATTATAAAGTTTGCAATATGTATAAATATTTACAGAGGAGCAAGAGCAGATCTGATGCTCGGCAGCACTGACAGTTTAGAAGCAACCAGCTCAAACGCAACTAGAGCAACATACAACTACGAAGTAGACACTCCAATGACGGGAAGCCTTACATCAGGAGGTATTTTTTTAAATATTTTTAAATAACTTGTTCTTAATCCCAAAAATATACTTCTAAAAAATGTCATACTCAATAACTCCCTGTCATATTTATTTCTATTTACTATAATACTATGCCTGAGCTTAATTTGTATATAATTATTCGAAAAGATTCATTGGTTAAGCTTGTTATTTTCTTCTCAATACCTTCATTATAATACCTAATATCATTATAGTATATTCTATAACTTACAATATTTATATTATAGCATGTAATTAAATCTTTGTATGAATCTTATCTTTGCAGATGTTTGCCTCCATCTTCGCTTATAAATACTTCTAATCCATTATTTACTACAGTTTCACTTGCGTTCCATTTCAAATTATCATTAAATAGAAATTTCAAATCCTCCAAACGCAAATGGATCTCACCCCTATCACAAATTGCTTTGCCAAGCTTGATACTAATCCGAAAGATAACAGCGGTACGCCCTCCAGGGTCGAACACGATGGTCTCCTCACTGGACACCCTGGATCCTGTCACCGCCGTCCAGATGGAGAGCTTGGAGCACCAGTCCACCAGCGAACAGTTCTCTCATGACTATGAGGTGCATGAGCCGGACTCTGATACGGAACGATTGGTGAGATTTTTTCATGGTTCAGTTAGTTATCTCAGTAATGAACTTAACTGCAACATCGGTTATGTGGTCTGATTCATGGGATCTCGATCCGGAGGTCGTGGGTGCGATTCCCAACACAAAGTTGACATCTCTCTATTTACAGTTTAGTTAGGACAATGTAGGCTGCTTCCACTTGATTAGCTGTCAAGAAAACGGATTTCCTGCTTTGGAGGGCACATTAAGTCGACGGTCCCGGTCACTGTTACTTTAAGTGGTCGTAATTAGGTTGATGTTGCTCCATATCCGTAAGAAAAACCCTACATGGACCTTGGGTGGTGCTAGTGGTGCAACACAACAGGCTACTTCACAGTCCCTTTTTGTTTATTTTCATGACACACATATCAATTCCTAAAACTAATGAAAATTGTTACCTGATTTCAGGAGCTGGACGGCCGTGTGCCAAAGACCAAGGAGAGGACTATAATGTTTGACAGCACCGACACCTTGAGTGCAGTCAGTGGCGACGGATCAGTCAAGGAGGCCACCGTGGAAACACCCGCTATGACTTTCTACATCGGCGACACGCCTATCACTCGAGGTTTGTACTCGTCAAACACATAGTGCGTGATTACACTTTACATCATAAACATAGTAAAAGATCTTTTACATGAATATTGTGACAGGGATCCAGGATTTGATTCCCATTTCGTCAAATTTGTAGTAATTTGTATCTTTGTTTGTAATGAATCACTTAATTTTTAAATGTCGCGGTTATTTTCAATATTTAAATCGCGGTAAGAAACCCGTAAAATGTCTTATAGTTATTGTAATGAATCAATTCAAAAATTACCTACTGCACCGAATTTAACCATTTTTACCTTACGAAAATATGTATCTTATTATGCCCACAAGGATCTCCACTGTGGTCTAAAAGCTAGTATCCTATAAACGAAGACTGTTCTTTACTATATTTCTTTGGCAACAGGAGATAGACAAGACGAAGAAGAGGAGCCTCAGCAGCAGCTTTCTGGAAGCTGCCCAGCCTCCTTACCACCAGCAACACAGCCCTCACCACCCATACCTGCGCAACGAAGGTAAACAACCATAAATACTATAATCATATTGAGCTAGACACAAATATTATAGCGTCTTAGCTGATAGTCCAAGAAATGTGATTCTAACCTATGACGATCTTCTATAATGAAGTTCCTACGTGGTTCCTGCCTTCAAATTATTGCCTGCATTCATATAAAATGTCGTTGTTTGTTCTGCCCTGGATTCATCATTTAATTTTTTTTTACAGTCAGAATATAAACCGTTAAAATCCTTTGTTCTGTCTTATCCATAATATTATGAGAGGTACATCACATCTTTATTATTTTATTTAATCGGAACTAAAACCACATTATCGTGTAATTTCTTTATTTTGTCTATTCATTTTAGCGTCGTTTGTTGTTTTCTAACGCACATTTTGCTAATCATTATTCTGTTAATTTTATGCTCATATAATTTATCAAATTATGTTCTATATCGTCTCATAATTTGTAACAAAATCAGAATGTGTTTGTCTTACTGAATTCGGTGCCTTGTTAACTAAATTATCTAATATTATCATTGCAGCTGCTATTGTTTAAGTCACTCCTCTGAACAAATCAACAAATAGGTACACATCTTTGTATTATATTGCTTCTTTATATTTCTTTTGCCTCATCATTATCATCTATTCTTATTGCCCCATCATGTATATGCTTTTTATTTTTATTATTTTGTTCGATATAGTTTTCGTGTGATCTATAATCAAATAAATTTAAGTTGTTCAAAAATATCGTATTCATATTTATCAAGAAAGTTACGAATTAGTTATAAGCATGTAGTGACAATTTGTGGTTTGAATTTCAGAAGACGTTTGTTCGGCATAAATTTGTATACTTACATTTTAATATCTTCTAATTTCAAATTTCGGTTGATTTCCAGATCACTCACGATGCTAGCGAAATCTCCACCATCAAGCTTAGACGAACCTTCAAAGAAGTGAACTGTTTATTTGATTTCTCTTTCATCGTCTTTTAAAAGACCTTCTTTAATTTGTACTTCGGTATTTTTTACATTCTTACTTTTTCCTTCTAGACTAGTCGCGATGTTTTGATACATTCCTGTTTTTGCAGCAGAATTTTAAGCTTAGGCGAAGCACAATATCACTATAGGTACATCCTAGAATATGACGATACTCACTCGGAATATACTCAGTACAATCATGTTTTGTAATACAATAAGTAGCAAAATATTTGCCAATAGTATATACAGTTTATTCAATCAATGTAGGAAATTATAAAAGTGTAGGACACTATTGTGTGATAGATTTGTTATATACCTTTCCTCTAACTATACTTTAGCATCGTTGTTATTACCATTATCTCAGATAATGTTAATAACAACAGTATTAAAGGCTCTGGAATATCTCTACCCATTTTTATCTGAGAATAGCTCATTTTGCTAAAACATTCGAACGATGAACTTGGACTTTGGGGTCAATTTTTATTTTCTCTCAAATTGGAATTGGCCGGACTCCAAGCAAAATTTTGGATAGTATTTTGGTACTCACTTTTGTACTGAAACCGTCGGATTTTTGTACGACATGGTCCATGTTACTACGACCTAGACATTTTAGATAGCGCTTAGCTTAATCTAGTCTTGAAAAAAACAAAAAGCTTATTCAATGACGTTACACTCGTAGGACTATTAACTATTTATAAGATTACAAAGTAAGTAGATATTTCTGACTTTGTCAGTTTTGTACTCAAACAACTACGAAACAATGGATTTACTATGACCTGTCTTACTGAATTATTCAAAGAAGTAGGTTGGCTTAAATATGATCGAAACAGTTTCAAATCAGCACAAGTTTTTTCATAAGTAGATAGGTAGAAATACAAATACTTGATAAGTTATTGTTGGTATCTTTAGGATCGATCAAAATTCCTGTATGAAACTTTTTCTCTTCTCTATCTTTTCTGACTTTAATTCGTCGTGTTCTTACTTTCAATTTTTTTTTTATTTCTAGTGATTCTATTTCGACTAGTAAATTTTTTTACTATTTTTGATTCATTAATTTTGATCGGTCCTAAATTTTGCTGTTAGACTATAAATATTGTATAATCATGTAAAACTGACAAGGCTTGCTCACTTCCATTTATTTATAAGTTAAAACACTGGACAAAACATACTTACTACGGTTCATATAGGTAAAATTGGATATAATTCATTCGTCGATTTTAGGTGTAATAGTAAAATCACTCACACATCGATGGATTTGTAGAAGGCAAGAAGTAGAACCAACAACATTGTTGAAATGTCCAAGAAAACGAATTGTGAAAGATAATTTTACGTACGATTTGAGACTGATGGAGTAAGAGCTAGAAGATTTAATGAGAAAAGGACAAGCTAAGCTAAAAACACTTGAAGCTATCGAATGCGCTTAGAGGCATTTGCCATTGCTGCTTTTCTTGCTCGAGATAGTACATTGTTGGTAGAAAAAGAGCGATGGACTATGTAGAGTTTTGTTTATTGTCAGCAATGAAAATGTCGTCGATATATAAACAGAAGCAATTGTTTCATATCTGATATATGGCATCTCGGTCCCCACGCTGTAATTTTAGGGGACATGCTTATTGTAATATTTATAAATATAGTTAATTTTTTAAAGTCAGTGTGCTTAAGGATATTGGTGTTAAGAGTATTTATATGCTAGTGTCTAACGTTGCTACGCTGTCGTTTAAGTTTCAAAATAAATTAGGTTGCCCTGTTTCATTGTTTCCCGTTGTATTTGTAATATTGCTAAATATTCTATCGATTAAATTAATATTATTGAATATTAAATAAAAACGCTATGTCTCATATTTAAACTGTTGTCTTATTTCGAATCTTGTAAAATAAAACAACAAAATCCATTAAAATATTTTATTTATTAACAAAAACGTACAAAACTAAACACGAATAACAACATTAAATTATTAAATTTCATGGAATGCTCTTTAAAAACGTGTTTTTGGATTCACGCTAAAATTATTGGCACTAAATTTGCACAATGTTAACCAAAAAGAAAAGTACAAGAAAACTCTTCAAACAAGAAATCGCAAAGAATAAATAGAAATTAGACTAAACAATTTACATTACGTCGATTTCTCATTCAAATAATTTTCTATGATGGAACTTAAACCTAAAAAAATGCTTAAATTTATTATGGCATTTCACAAATTTCAAAGTTTGTAGGTAGTTTATTTTTTTCTGCAGAAGTCAACAACTTTGTTAATTAAGCATTTACTTACAAAATAGAATAAATAGCGAATAAGTTATCAAGTCTTTACTTTGGTGGTATATTTGATGCCACAGCGGGTTAGAAAGGTAAAGATTTCTAAGAAGTTAGTTGTAATACTATAGGTTCATCCTATGACTGGTCGATCTTCACAGGGAGTCAAATTCTGACACGTCACTCGTCTGAAAACACAAAATAGAAAAAATATGACATGTGATGACAAGGAATATGAATAAAACAAAACAGATCAAATATTGCCTACGGTATGATGTAAATGAAGATATAAGAGATACAAAACAAGGAATAAAAATTGGTGCCCTGTGCTATGGTATTTAGACGGAAAATCATGCTAGTACATACTTTAAGAAAATAAATAAAATATTTTAAAAAATATTAGAAAAAGATAAATCTCAGAATTCAGAACATTGCCTGTTTAATTTGTGATAAAAGACATAGTGACACCACAAGAGTAAGAAACCGTACAGAGACAAAGCTTCATAGCTGCAGGAGGACATGAGCTGCACCGCATGCCTGTAGAAGTCTACCTAATCAAGTATTGCATGAAGCTTTGCCTATAAACGGTTTCATACTCTTATAGAGATACCCACAAGGTCCGGTTTATAGAGGTGTACGTGCGGCAGCAGAAAGGTGGAGCCCAGATCTCGTTCGGCCATCGTGTTAGCCTCCTGGACGAAGAAAAGCCGGGTTAGCGTGCGTGCGGGGAATTGTGGGGGTGTGGTAGGAAACTAACACAAGAGAAAATAACCGTAATAGGAGAAAAAGGATGATATGTCCGCGAAGTGAGATACGAGTACCTTCTACTCGCGGATATATCATACTTTTTCTTTTTATGCCGATGCATGCGACGCATTGCATCTGTGCGTGACATCCTGCCGCATGACTTTAGTGCTTTCTCAGCGGGTGTGTATAGAGCTTACTTTCTGTATGGTTATTTTCTCTTGTGATATATTTAGGGACCATTGAAACGTCTTTATTAGAATTGACAAACAAATACTTGGATAAAATAAATATCAGTGTAGATTGTTTTTTATTTTAATGAATATTTATTTAGTTAAGATATCAATCAAATTAATTAATTTACCTGGTGTGTAAGTCGAGTGGAAGAAGCTGCTCTGCCTGTACTGGCTGGCAGAGTACCACCCACAGATCTAGCTTCTGATAGAGTCCTGAAACAAGATGCATTTTATAATATAATGCTTATTGTCTAGTAGTATAAAGTTGTAGTATAAAACACGGGTTAAATGGAAAGAGTAGATAATTTTTCCGTTAGGTAGGTCGTTGAAAATGAAAGAGTAAAAAAATACTTACAGTTCGCCGATTCTTCTCTCGGCATCTGTCCATTCAGACAAATCTTCTTGACTGTAACAAAATGAATCATATGAAAAATTGGTGACAAGGGACAATAAAACAACAAAAAATCGTACAAAAATCAAAAAGTGGACACTTTGAATTCAACCGAATGTCTATAGGTTATAAAATGTACCTGTAAGACTTCCTCAAGGAATCGAAGTGCAGTTCAGCCTCCAGATCGTTTTTATTGATGGAAGACATGTCATCTCGATCATCCTTCATCTGCTGTTCATCTGGCCGGATGGTGGTGGATACCTTGAACCCGGCCGATACTAATGCACCTGGAAAAGAACGGAATATTTGTATGATTTTATGGTCACATACACATAGGTACCTACGTACTTTTCTGTTACGTAAATTAGAAAAGAGATAAGAAATAAAATTAAAAGAAAAAAATATTTAAAATCTTCTACTCGTAATAGAAGACAGGACTTACTAACTAAACTAAAACTTTGATGTGTTAAGCAGAATCGATATCAAAATCGTAGAAAGAATGTCTTAATAAAGAATGTGTTAATTACAAAGAGATGACTGAAAATAATACCTATATTCTTTCACTCACCTTGCTTAGTATGAATATGTCTATCCTTATTAGCACTATACGAGGACTCCATGCTGTGTTTTCTCCTCATCTGAAAAGAAACAAATGGTCAGTCACTTGATAAACTTTCAAGCATTATATTTCCATCATATCGGTAAAGCGTCATGATCACCAGTATTCCCTCCTGTAGACAACGTCATATAATTTGCTGTGGATCTTCGTACCCGTTCTTATCCTCCAGATAAGCATAAATTGCTCTCTTTTCTCTAACTGTCACTCTTTTCCCCTTATTGTAAGAGTGTAACTCTTAAGATAATTATCTTCTCCATTCAATAATCTAATTACCTAATCTCTACAAATTAAGAGTAAGCATACTCGGGAGAACCCTATCTGTTCTCCTAAATTTGCTCTACCTTTGACTCTCTATCTCACCTCATCATTTGTGGTGACAGCTCCTGACTCCAAGTAGCTGATCAGCTTCGCTTCACTGCTCAGTTCCATACTCTTCTTTCTTGAGATGTTTTCTCGGCTGCAGAATAAAACAAAAAGTTTTAGGTATAAAGTGCTCATTGATAAATATTTGTGATACAGTTGACATAAAATAAAGAAAATTTGATATAGTAATTTGAGAAAAAAAAATATTTCAACTAACAAATTCACAGAAAATCCAGTGTAGTGGAAATTACCTCCCATTTGAGAGAGACCATGTCCAGTCCAATGTTGTATTTGTGTGCCTCATATTATTAAAACTTACCTATCAGAATGGTGTGGATGCAGCCTGGCTCTTGGGATCATGACAGCTGGAGCAGGTACTGGCGGCGGGTCGTGGGAAGGTGGTTCTGACATCATGCATTTCTTGCTTGTGGATACTCTCTGCAAGAAGAAAAAAGTACTTTTTGTAGAAGATGCAACTTCTTTTGTTATTCCTATCTGTGCGCGACTTCTAAGCGCTTTTATCACGTTACTAAAACGCCGTGACAACGCCTAAATGTAAAAGGGCTCTAATCTTGATTTCATCGCTCATCGATATGTCGCAAGTATTTTGTCAAAGTCCGGGTTTTGATCAAA
>JARACY010001684.1:0-53695 GCA_029255725.1 Scrobipalpa atriplicella | reverse complement strand
AAATGCGTCATAATCTTGCAGTTATTGCTACAAAAAGTAAGTATGCCTTTTCATGATTATTAAACTAGTAAGCTTTAGTAAAAAAAATAGAACGTGTTATCTGGAATCTGCAGCAAAAATGGTGTCCATGAGACAGATTCCGTAGTAAGTTAAGGGTTCTCCGGAGGTCTAAGTAATGCACAATATTTGTACTCGGTAGGTTTATTATAACTACCTATTATTGGGTAACTATTACATTTGCCGTAGCTCTACCTCCCCGTTGCTTAGCGAACTCCGTAACGTAGTAAGCTGTTACAGACCCTCCGGAGGTCTTGAATATGCACAATAATATGTATACCTGGTATTTACCACCTGTTATTGGGTAACTATTACATTTGCCGTACCTCTAGCCCTCCGTTGCTTAGCGGACTCCGTACCGTAGTAAGGTAAGGGCCCTCCGGAGGTCTAAGTAATGCACAATATGTGTACCAGGTATATTATACCTGGGTATGGGACTCCCGGGTGCTTTGTGGGTACTCCGGGTGCTAAATGAGACGAGCAAAGTTCGACGCAAGGTACCAACTAGCGTTGCTTTAGTTTTTCTTGTTAGTTGCAACTCTTCTCTGTATTATATTTTAAAACGGAATATCCAAATAAATTGTTTAAACTAATTGAAAAATCTTTTCTCATCTTAAATTTTAAATAATATACCTACCCGAATCTGTATTCGTTATATTATGTTCTAAAACATATAACTACATATCCAAATGCCTATGTCACATAAATTGGATACTGTTTTTATACATATTTTTACTAACGTCAAAACATTTCATTCATTAATATTCCACAGAGAAAAGAAAAAAATCACAGAAACAATTTTTAACGCATTTTTACGACTGAAACTTTTCATTTGGCGTTTTACGTTGTGAAGATTAAATTTAATGGGAATCATCTCTTTATCTTCATAACCTCACCGTCTATCTTCCTTTCTCTCCCGAGGGATATAATTCAGTTAACTTTTTTATGACAATCTCAGATTATTATTTGTTGAGGAAAATTATGGGAAAGGTATGATTTGGTTTTTTTTGGTTAAGTTTTCTTACTGAAATACCTATCATGCCTTATTTTGTGGCAGGAAGTCGAGTCTGAAATACTTAAGTCTGAAATTGAAGAATACTATTGTATAAATAATTAAATGAGTTATACCTAATTAAAAAACCGTTGTTTATAAGTACTTAATGTAATACATACATTCATACATAAATCACGCCTTTATCCCTAATGGGGTAGCCAGAGCGTTTATGACCCAAACAAAGGTCATTACGCCACGTCTGACAAGTTTTGAGGGTTGTTTAGGATAGATCTGTATATTGCTGTAGTGACAGGTTGTCAGCCCATCGCCTAGATCACAATATATTAAAACATTCAAATCCCTTAGCTGGTCTTTACAGCATGGAGATGCAGCTGGCACATTCTATGTTTCCAGCATGGAAGAAATGAAATAGAAAATGTAATAAAAAAATCTATAATGTTGTGCATATTATTCCATGTTAAAAATAATATTTGCCTAGCCTATGACATTCACATTTTTTGTACAATGAAATTATTTCTATTCTCACACTCACACGTTTTTCTAACACAAAACTACAAAAACCAAACCGAAAAACTTAAACCATACCAAAAAACTATGAGCATCACAAACATTAATTCAAAATACATCTACCGTACAAAGTTAAGTGGCAATGAAAAAAATTACCCCATACAATAATAAAAAAAAAACAGTGTACCAAATAAAAAACTGTCTCACAATTAAAATTCGGTTCACACATCGGATCAACTTCAAGTCAACAAAAAACTTCTTGAAATAGTTTGAAAGAAAAAATCAGCATAAAAATATTTGCGTATAAAAAAAGGGTCACACTTTTTGTGTCCCTTTTGAGAGATCAATTTTGATCAATAGTTGAGGTGTCGAAATGTTGGATCAATCGGTTTTTTATTTGGCACGAGCGTATTGTCAATGGATTATAAAAGGCTACCTGAGATTAGAATTAGTTTGTGTTGACTTTCAATTGATTGATCTATTGATAGATTGATAATGGGGACTATTTTGAGACTTGCCGTCGACTCGAGATTAAAAAAATGACAAAAGAATTTAGGTTCTTTCTAGAACCTGTATACTTAATAAAAAAATAAGAGAGAGCATTTTCACTTCAAAAAGACAATAACTTGCTTTTAATATTCCATTTTCAATGTTGTTCCTTTCTTGTATCGAACGAATTTGAGTATGCAAATGACAATGTAAATGTTATTTCGTATTTCTTAGCTGATTAGTATTTTAGATTTTGAAAAAATTTTAGTACCTACCCTTAGCAACAAAAATACAAAATTCTCATTCAAAACTTCCACTCAATTCGCGTAGTTATCTGCAAACTAAATTACTAAAGCGATCCAGAAAAGGACTTGGCAATTTCTTACATATTTACTTTCCCCCAGCTCCGTACTCAGGCATCATCAACAGACGTGTTCCCTAATTAATTCCAAAAAAATTGAATTTAGGGGTGGAAAATTCTGTCGAAACTTAAATAAAAATGCAGATAGGTAGAAGTTTGTTAACAAGGCGGGTATGGGGGCTAGAGGCGGCACAGACAAAAATTGGTAGAAGCGAATTGCTTGAATATACGTTTTAGTAACTACTTACACTAGAACCCTAATTTTCCACCCGCTTATCAATCTTTATTACATAGGCAAATGTTGTTATGAAAATAATAACATTAAAATTTCAGGTATTATGATATTCATTCGTACTAGACATTTTGAAATTAAGTCGTTAAGTACCGGATGTATAACAAATACTATAACTTAATATTTCGTTGTTTAAAATACTCACCCTCAATTAATGCCAAGACCACATCAATTTCTGAAACAGCTGTTGCATTGCAATTGTTGTTGATAAAAAAAATGTGTTGTTTCAATTTGATCGAACACATTTTGATTTTTTTATACAAATCGAAGACTTTTTTGAAGTTTTTTAAGTATTTTCCAACGATTGCTCGTTTTTTGTTATTTCAAATCTAACTTTCTATTCTTATTCAATAGAGGCAAGCAGATATAATCACAATTAGACACCTGCAATGCAAAATGCAGCAGTCAGGTGTTCTGCCAGCCATACACCTGTACCAAAAGTTTCTCGTTGTACTTACTATCGTATCAAGTCACATCTACTTCTTCCACCTTCTATGACGTGGTGGGCGTAGGGAGTAGCGGGCGGCGCCCTCCTTTGAAGTTCCGACGCGAGCGAGCGTGAGCTGCCATACTTAGGGACGAAAAATAAGTCTCCCCTCTAAATAAGATATCTGCCAAATTGAAATTGTTCAGCCGTGCACTTTTTGGTTGATCACGTGGGTACATAATTATTAGGTACTGATTTTTACCTAAGCTTTTTATTGTAAATGTCAAAAAAATACTACTTACATGGATGATGAATTGATGATTTATGATGCAAAAATAAAGGTGTCTTTTGGACATTTTGAATTACTTTGCAGTGAAAAACAATGAAGTAAAAGGATACTTAGGCCCGTATTTATAATCAGCTCTCAAGAGTGACAGCGAGTTTGAGTTTGAATCAGAAATGTCATTTTAGTACAAAACGGCCTGTCAAATCCACACTTAATATTGCTCTCAAACTTGAGATCGCTTTATAAATACGAGCCATACAACCGCTAAAGTTACGAAAATTTTAGCTTTGTATTTAATAATAATTATATTATGTAGAGATAGTATAGTTCAAATCGTACTACCTGTAGGATAAAATTATAACCGGTGGTGAAAGAAAAGAAGGTTTGGTTATAAACTTATACTATTTTGTCATATCTCAAATATATTATTTTCTATTATCTAGTACGTACCAATATTTTCTCAAGTTCTTCTAATAAATAAACATCAAAGCTCCATAATCACTTATTTTAGGGGTCCAAAATATTCATTATAAATTCAAGAAATTAAAAGTTAAGATATTTGTAGGGCCCCCTATTCGATTTCCATAATTGGTACAGCAAATTGGTAAAAGAAATGCTCTTTTTTGAGACCACGCTGGATGTTTAGTAAAATAATTTTCGGCTTTAATGGTAGAGTCGGCAAAACTGTTAGTAAAAAAACAATGAGGTCCATTTTTTGACGTTTTAAATATTTGTCACATTTATTGGTGGAAATGCATGTTTGTATAAAAAAAATAAGATTTAATCTAAATATTATTCGAGTCGAGATGTGTCAAGATCTCTGTAAATTCAAATTTCGGCACACTGTAATGATAAATACATGAAGTTGTTTGTGTTTTTTTTATTTTTTTTACTTATTATTATAGTTAGGAACTTTCCAGCATTATTCAAACATGGGTTTGTACTACAAAAATATAATTTACGAATAATCTCATCGTAAATATTTTTAAAATTTAAAATTAAATTTTATATTTTAAATTTGTCTATGTGCAAATTGTAATTTGCTGAAAAACAGAATTTATCTGTATTGTAGAGTTATTGTGTTTTCCTAGCATTATTTGCTGCCAGTACATCTTAGAGAATCAAGGGGGCAGCACGCGACCTCCGTATTCCTTAATTACTTCTTTTTCCTCCTACCCTCAATAATTAATGTAAATACAGGCGGAGAAAGACAAATAATAAGACCCGAATGAAATATGCAATCAATATGAGGGGCTTTGCTTTTTAACCATAAAAAAAAACTAACTTTCTATTACTATTACTATTCCATTAGGTTAGCTGGAAGATATCTTTTCATAGGCTCGTATTTATAAAGCAATCTCAAGATTGAGAGCAATATTAAGTATGGTTTTGACAGTCTGTTTTGTACTGAAATGACTTTTCTGATACGAACTCAAACTCGCTGTCACTCTTGAGAGCTGATTATAAATACGGGCCATAGAGATAAGTTCGCCCTTGCATACCATATACTTTGTAAATCACATTTCTCTTGTGTTTATGCAATACATAATACCTCAGTACCTATATAAAAAGTGCAGTAGGTTCAGTATTTAATTTGAATTTAAAACATAGATGTATACAAATTCCCTGAATATTATACTCTGCATTAGATTTTTTATAATGTTCTCATACATATGAAATGTTTTTCCTAAATGACGCGTGTGTGTACTTACTTGCCTATTAAGTATATTTAATAAAATTATTCAAGCTAAATAATTTCACTTTTTTTTTTTTATTAAATTAATATGTCTGGATATCTACCAGTGGTCATGGTAACACTTTCCAGTTAAAAATCCCTATATAACAAATATAAAGGTATGTCAAATCCAAGTATATCATTCTTCCATGCTGGACTGGGAGCGATAGAAAAACATAGAATGTGCTAGCTGCATCTCCTCCCGGGCATGCTGTAAAAACCAGCTAAGGGATTCGGGGGTTTAAGTGTATTGCAATTTATAGGCGATGGGCTGACAACCTGTCACTATAGCAATATACATTATCATCTGTAATAACCCTCAAAACTTGTCAGATGTGGCGGAACGACTTTTGTTTAGGTCGTTTTTGCTCTGCCTACCCCTCTAGAGATAAAGGCGTGATTTGTGTATGTATGTATGTATGTATGTATCAATAGTCAAATAGATACAAGAAAAGCGTCGAAAACAAACTGATATAAATCACTCGCAAGAATCTCGATGACATTTTCATTCGAAGGCCCAAAAATTGAGTGTCGTGATAAAAAAAGTTTGAGATTTTTTCAAGTAAAAAAAAGGCCATTAAAAACAATCTCTGACAATAATTCCTGGTGAAGTTTGGATCCCTTGTCTCTTTCAGCCACTTCATAAATAGGGGTTCAAGTTTAGGATTAGGTGAGGTTTTTGTCCTCCTTTCCCTTTTAATATTGTTATGGAGGAATCTTCGTTTGATTAAGGGGGATAACAAGAAAAACAGGAGGTTTTATTTTTGTGGTATTAATGACCTTAAACAATAATAGAATCCTGTAGGTAAGTAAATATGTAAGTAGATACAGAAAGATCATCATAAGAAAACTACCTACTTATTAATTTTTACTATACCAATACGTACTTACCTAGTAAAAGAAGGACTTTGCTCATAGGCCCGTATTTATAATTAGCTCTCAAGAGTGACAGCGATTTTGTGTTCGTATCAGATATGTCATTTCAGTACAAAACGACCTGTCAAATCCATACTTAATATTGCTCTCAATCTTGAGATCGCTTTATAAATACGAGCCTTAGACTCTCAATAATAAAAAGTTAGACGGTATTTGAAGTAAGCAACAAGTCCCAAAAAATATCCTAAGAGCTGAAATTGACATTATGAACACGTCATATTCAACACTTCCAGGAGCAGGTTTCAAAAGTGTAACAAAAATTTACTTATAGTTATGGGTTATAGATATAAGATCCAAGATTTTTTTCTACATCTTTGACCGTTATGTTTTTACAGAACTGTGGAAAATAGCGTACACATATCTTTGGCCTAACATTTCTAACTATACTCCATATACTTAGCTATAAAAATTATCGATTATCCGTCCACCATGTTTGATATATCAGACAGGGTCACCCGAGGTCGGGGTTGGACAATTATGGGGTCCGACCCCACAAACCCATGGTGTTGCTAATTTATATAGGCAACGCTTCGGACGGGCGGACGGGACGAGATTGAATTTTAATATTAGAACAACGGTTTCAGTTCGAGTGACAGTATTAATTTCTATTGAAACTGATGCTGTTTTCATTTTTTTTGATTTTTAGAGATCAAAGAGACAAAAATACTACAAAAGATGTGTGCTTAAAAGATTTTTAAGACGAATTTGGCTCAAATGACTTAATAGGCTATTTTCCTACTAGTCAAATCAGCAACTTTTTATGACACTTTTTTGTATGAAAATTGTGAGTTATGACGTCACTGGCTTGTAAATATTGACTACTCAAATCAATAACTTCTATATTTTTAACTCGATTATTTAATCTAAATGTGCATATTTTTGAAAATGGTGAATGAAATCCACAATATTTTAGCCATCAGTTTTGATTTTTTAGCCACCCAGTCAACATGCCTATTGTTTCTTTTACCAATAATAACTATTTGTATCTGCATGCCTGCAGCCATTCACATAGGCCCGTATTGATAAACAGCACTTGAGACTGACAGCTAGTTTGAGCTCGTATCAGACATGTCATTTCAGTACAATATGGCCTGTCAAATCCATATTTAATATTGCTCTCAATCTTGAGATCACTTTATAAATACGAGCCATAGTGTCATCCCGTCAGTTAATACCAAGCATAATATTATGTCTTTCCTTTGTTTCATAAATTAAAAAAACTTGGTTACTTTTAATGTAAGCAGGTTACTAGCCCATTTTTCATAAAATGTCCATTATAATGCATTTGCGATGACAACTGATCTAGGTAACAATTTTTTTTAACCTAACAATCAATATACTCAAATTAAACCATTAACGCATACGAGTCCAAATATGACCACCCATTTTTGATAATTTATATATGTTTGGTTACCTTTACTGAGTGAAAATAACTGATAAAAAAATTGTGGTCATATTTGGACTCGTATGCTGTAAAGGGTTAAATATCCCACAATATAGTTTAAAAGTTAGATAGAAACAAACCGTCCAGCAGATTGGAATGAGCCGACCGCAGCCAGCAATCAGTATAAAAGCCAAAGTTTTCGGTTCACCACAATTTTGTACAACGAACGTGATCTGTTTTGTACTGAAATATTTTAATAAATGTAATTTTATAAAGTTTGCTAATGTATTGAACAAAATTGATTGAAATATACTGCGGGTATTATTCGAATTTGACGTTTTGCGATTGGATAGATCATGCTTAACTCTATTCAAGACTAATGGTGATCAAGACAGATCATTGATGGAGCAAGATATATCAGAAACCCATTCCTAAATACTGACTGAACTGAGCAACCTATTAAGCGCAGGACTCGTGCAGACCTTCAGGCTCGTATTTATAAAGCGATCTCAAGATTGAGAGCAATATTGAGTGCGGATTTGACAGGTAATTTTGTACTGGAATGACATTTCTGATACGAACTCAAACTCGCTGTCACTCTTGAGACCTGATTATGAATACGGGCCTTAGTACCAGTCTTCACTTTGATATGCCATTATTGCCTACTCAATCTCATTTTCTCCAAAAGAGAAATCGCATCAGGAATTCTTTGTTCAGTACTGAATCCACCCCTTAAGATGGCAATACTTTTAATATTCAAATTTGATCGCCGATGCGTTAATAAAGCACCTACAAGCGATGGAAAAATTGCTCCCTCCGAAAAAGTACACATTATGTGCACAGTGTGTACAGGTTGTTTTAAAATACTTATATAAAAAAAAATCAAAACTGTAGAAATTCATAAAAAATAAGAAATAACCTATTTCTGGATTTAAAATTATATTTTGTTAAAATTATACTACACTACTTACCATCCGCAAAAAAAACTCTGTAGGTCATGGTCCTTGACTATTGTCTGTGCTATTGTGTACTATTACCTAATATCAAAAGTGTTGTTATTTCAAAATATCTGCCTACTAGCGCCCTCTCTTGTATGGAATGTGTACTTGTGTTTTGAACAATAAATGTCAGTTTCCAACCATTACTCAATCGAGACGCGTCGTTTTATTTTAGGTTATGGCCCAGTTCCATGTAAAACCTAATTATCGCGAATTGTCAGCATTATCCTCGTGGTGGACAATTGGACTTTGTTTTACGTTGTTACGATCAGTCGGATCGAGTGTAAAACTGTGCGATAAAGACTCTGCAAATTTTTCGTACGCGTGCGTGTCAAACCTACCCGTGTCAGCCATGGCTAGTTCGAACTATTTAGTTAGCGTACCTAAACTAAAAGGTCGCGAGAACTATTGTGAGTGGAGTTTTGCTGCGGAGAACTTTCTTGTCCTGGAGGGCATGATGCACTGTATCAAGCCGGACGATAAAGAAAAACCAGCAAAGGCCGATGACGACCAGAGAACAAAGGCGAAGTTGATTCTGACAATCGACTCTTCTATATACGCTCACATCAAAGGCGTGAAAACATCGCAAGAGCTATGGGAGAAGCTGAGGATGCTTTTTGACGACTCGGGCTTTACTAGAAAAATAAGCCTACTGAGAAATCTCATATCAGTTCGTCTAGAAAACTGCACTTCAATGTCGTCATATGTGAATCAAATCGTCGAAGCAGGTCAGAAACTATCGGGAACGGGCTTTGACATCAGCGATGAGTGGATTGGCTCGATTATGCTGGCTGGATTGAGTGAAAAATATATGCCCATGATAATGGCCATCGAACATGCAGGTATGTCGATAACAACGGACGCCATTAAATCCAAGTTATTGGACATGGAACCGGAAGATAGTGATGTGAACAACGCATTAGCATGTTTCCGTTACCAACAAAAGAAAAGTAACAAGTCTATGGTCGGAAAAGATGGCGGGAATACGCAGAAATCTGGCAACACCGAGAAAGAGAAACGTCATGGAAATGTCAAATGCTACAAATGTAAACAGTACGGGCATTACCGCAATCAATGCGAAAATTCTAATGTTTTTGAGAAGAATCCGCAACAAAAAGTGAAGAAATACACAAACGCATTCAGTGCCGTGTTTTACAATGGAAATTTCAGCAAAAATGACTGGTATATTGACTCAGGTGCCAGTTCACATTTGACACCAAATCGAGAATGGATGCAAAGTGAGCGTTATTCCGGATTTACAACAGAAATAATGGTTGCAAATGAGCATATACTGCCAGTGATCAGCCAAGGAAACGTAAGAATTACGACTTCAACAAAAAATTGCATTTTTGAGGTTATAGTCGAGAATGTTTTGTATGTTCCAAAGTTGAGTACTAACCTCTTATCAGTCAGTACGTTGATAAGACAAGGAAACAAAGTGGATTTCACAAAATATGGTTGTAATATTTACAATAAACAGAAGGTACTGGTGGGCGAAGCTATACTTATAGATGGTGTTTACAAATTGAAGACAGTTTCGTCGTGCCTTATTGCTACAGTTGCTGAGTCTCCAGAGGTGTGGCACCGTCGTTTGGGCCATGTCAACAGTTCTTACATGAACAACATGCAGAATGCTGTAGAGGGCGTCAGGTTAGACAAAAAGGCTGATATAAGCAAGATCAATTGTGAGGTGTGCTGCGAGGGCAAGCAAAGTAGATTGCCTTTTCCACATGAAGGCAACAGAAGTACTGAGCTATTGGAAAAAGTACACTGTGATCTGTGCGGGCCGATGGAAAGTGTTTCTCTTGGAGGATCAAGGTACTTTCTACTTTTTGTTGACGATTACAGCCGCATGACCTCTGTCTATTTTTTAAAGAATAAAAATGAGGCTCTTCAATGTTTTAAAGAATATAAAGCAAGTGTAGAGAATTTTACAACAAAGAAGATAAAGATTCTGAGAAGTGATAATGGCAGGGAATTTTGCAACAATGACTTTGATAATTATTTAAAGCAAATGGGTATAATTCATCACAAGACAAATCCCTATACGCCTGAACAAAACGGGTTATGTGAACGTATGAATAGGACGGTCATAGAAAAAGCTAGATGTCTTTTGTTTGAAGCGAATTTAGATAAAAAATTCCGGGCAGAAGCCATTAACACTGCTGTTTATTTACAGAATCGAATAGTAAAGACTGGATTGAATAATCGAACCCCATTTGAGTTGTGGACTAACAAAAAGCCAGATCTTAGTCACATAAGAATATTTGGCAGTACCGTCATGATGCACATCCCAAAGGAGAAGAGACAAAAGTGGGACAAGAAGTCTGCGAGATGTATTCTGGTCGGTTATCCTGAAGACGTCAAAGGCTACAGAGTATATAACCCAACAACGCGTGCAATCACAACGAGTCGAGATGTCATCATTATCGAAGAAAAGAAGACACCTCAAGAGAATGTGATTGAGGTTGTGGATACGAATATCAAGGCAGAAGAAAGTCTAGTTTGCCACGATCCAGTGGGGGAGTCGGCGGATACAGTTGCCAAGGCAGAAGAACGTCCAGTTAGTGAGGATCCAGTGGGGGACTCTACGGGGAACGAAAATCAACAAGAAGATTCTTTTCTTTCCAGTGAAGAAACCGATGTAAATGATGAAGTTTATGTACCAAGTAGTGAATCAATTGTAGCTGATGAAAACAAAGATGTGGAGGTGAGCACCACGAGACCCTTGCCACCGAGAGAAAGAAAGAAGCCAGAAAGATACGGTTTTATGTGCACAGAAAGCGATGAAGTTGATTTTGAAGAGCTCACATTGGAAGAAGCACTACAGGGACCCGAGAAGGAGCAATGGAAACTAGCTGTAAAAGATGAACTGCAAAGCTTTGAAGATAATTGTGCGTGGGAACTTGTGGATACTCCAAGTAACGGTAGTGTTGTTAAGTGCAAGTGGGTTCTAAAAAAGAAAACGGACAGTGACAATAAAGTGCGGTATCGGGCTAGACTGGTTGCGAAAGGGTGTACTCAGAAATACGGTGTGGATTATGAAGAGACATTTTCTCCGGTAGTGAGACATACTACATTGAGGTTATTGTTTTCATTGTCAGTTCAGTTAAATTTTGATATTATACATCTTGATGTTAAAACTGCCTTTTTGAATGGGGACCTGGAAGAGACTATATATATGCAAAAACCTCCTGGATTTGTTTGTTCTGATAATAATAAAGTTCTGAAACTTAAAAAGGCAATATATGGTCTTAAACAGGCATCCAGACAGTGGCATAGGAAAGTTGATCAGTGTATGATAGCAGATGGCTATAAAAAATCAAAATTAGAACCGTGTTTATATACAAAAATTGTTGATAATAATAGAACTATTGTTACGTTGTATGTCGATGATTTCTTTATTTTTTCAAATGATGATAGAGAAATAAAACATGTAAAAGAAATGTTGAGTCAAAATTTTAAAATTAAAGATTTAGGACGTGTAAAACAATGTCTTGGAATGTCAGTCAATTATTATAAAAATAATGGTGTTGTAACTTTGAGTCAAGAAAATTATATTGATCAATTGTTAAGAAAGTTCAATATGGTAGAGTGTAGAACAGCTGATACACCTATAGAGGCAAAGTTAGTTGTAAAGAAGGCAGAAGGTTCTGTATGTAATAATCCATATCAACAGCTAATAGGGAGCCTGATGTATCTAGCAGTACTTACACGGCCTGACATAGCTTTTACTGTTGCCTATTTAAGTCAATTTAATAATTGTCATAAGGAAGAACATTGGTTGTATGCTAAAAGAATATTAAAATATTTAAAGAAAACAAAGAATGTAGGTCTGAAATATTGTAAAACTGGAAATATTAATATAGAAGGTTTTGTTGATGCCGACTGGGCTAATGATCCTAATGACAGGAAGTCATATACAGGTTTTTGTTTCATGTTATCAGGGTCTGTAATTTCATGGAGTTGTACTAAGCAAAAATGTATTGCTTTATCTAGTACTGAGGCGGAGTACATAGCAATTTCAGAGGCTTCTAAAGAAGCTGTGTATCTGAGAAACTTACAGTATGAAGTAACTCAAAATATGTATAAGATCACTTTAAATAATGATAATCAAAGTGCTCATAAATTGTTAGTTAATCCTATATTTCATAATAGAACAAAACATGTGGAAGTTAGGTATCATTACTGTAGAGAATTAATAAGCAATAAAATTATTTCAATTGAATATTTATGTACCTCAGAAATGCCAGCAGATTTGTTAACAAAAGGCTTGAATAAAATAAAACCAGGGTTCGAAATTATCAAGATAAAAACGCTTCTTGATAATTATCCGATAATTATCTGATAATTATCCGATAATTATCGGATAATTATCCCCAGTGTAAGAAATTTATTTGTTATATTGTTTCATGACAAATTATTATAAAAAATTATTAAATGTATTATTTTATCTGAATCCGAATATGTATAATTTGCGTCAAATTGATCATATAAAAGAAAGAAAAAGACACGGACGGATGTTAAATTATACCGATTTTGTATCAAAATATACAATCTGGCAGCACAGAAATTTTTTGTATTATTGGGGGAATCCCCGCGACATGTAAAGACAGTTCGCGCGTTTCGATACACGCAAGTTTGGAAATGTACGTTCGGATACAGTGTACTTTACTTTAGGCTTTTTTTTGTTATTATCAATTGATAATTATCAACCTGTTTTTATCACGATAATTATCATGATAATTATCATGATAATTATCATTGATAATTATCCTTTCGAACCCTGAATAAAACATTATAAATTTATGAATATATTAGGTATTGTTGAAGTATAATGTAATGAATGTTATATAAAATACCTAATGCTATGTATGTAATTGAATTAATTTGTTATGAATTTATTATGTTATGTATTGTATGAGATATTTTGAGTGGGGGTGTTGTTATTTCAAAATATCTGCCTACTAGCGCCCTCTCTTGTATGGAATGTGTACTTGTGTTTTGAACAATAAATGTCAGTTTCCAACCATTACTCAATCGAGACGCGTCGTTTTATTTTAAAAAGTATTGGATCTTGCATACTATCAAGTTTTTTTTTTTTTTTTGGAAATCCACTCAATAAGAATAAGAAAATAGTACCTATAGTACTTAACATTTTGTGTCATTAAGTATTTTTCAAGAGATATGCCTACATATCATATGCTATCTATTTTAGAAAATACACTCTCAAAAAAGTGTAAGTAATTTTAATAAAAATATGTTTATTATTCCTCAACACAATAAACTTACGAAAACAACACACTGTAGCTAAAGTCTGCAAAACACCATCGTGTATGGGTTCCCGAAGCGAATGAATTCGTCTAAAAGAAAATGAACTTTCCATCCAAGATGAGCGAGGGATGTATTGGACGAGGTACAGACGACGACAAAACTGTTTAACTAAATCTTATATAATTTAATCTAGAAATAAATTGCTGTTAAATACTGTTAATAGTGAAGGTAAATTCAAAGAAGTGGGTAAGGGACAGCGTCCCGCAAACTTATAGGGGTTTCTCAGTCAACAAAACTGGAACAACTATCACCAGGAATTATTTTCAGGAAATGAAAAAAGAAATTTGCTTTTTCATACAAAATGGCCAGCTCGATCAGACAATTTGTATGGACAAGCAATTTTTTTCTTTCATTACCTGAAAAAAAATCCTGGTGATAGTAGTTCAGTATCGTTGACTGAGCAACCCCTATCAGTTTGCGGGACGCTGTCCCTTACACCCAGTATTATGTATGTCACTTTCCGTGCTTCATCTACCTGTACATTCTTTCTGGAGAGATATTTTCAATGCTTGAGTTAGAGTCACATACATACACAAATTACGACTTTATCCCTAGTGGGGTAGGCAGAGCAAAAACGACCTGAACAAAGGTCGTTCCGCCACGTCTGACAAATTTTGAGGCTTATTCCAGATGGATCTGTATATTGCTATAGTGACAGGTAGTCAGCCCATCGCCTAAATTACAGTTCTGAAACCCTCATATCCCTTAGCTGATTTTTACAGCATGCCCGGGACGAAATGCAGCTGACACATTCTATGTTTACTATCACTCCCAGTCCAGCATGGAATATAATTAATTTCTAGTTATCAATATAAAATTTTAGTAGTTTAGATTGCGACTGTTCATCCATCTCCCCTATAAACCGAAGATTTTTTCAAGCGGGCAACACTCCCCCAACTTGTTATTTCGCTTTATTAGATTTGTTAGCACCCTCCTAACTCCTATGTTAGTACATAAGCACCTTTATGTAGTTTGTAGGTGGAATATAAATAAGACCAATTTTTAACCAATAGGAGACAAAGTTACTTTACTATTTATATTATCGCAACAGTGGCAGAGTTTTTTTATTTAAATTATAACACGATAATTCTTCTTAAAGTCAAATATGTATATGATAAGGTTTGCATAATATTTATCTTATAAAAATGATGGTTTGCATAATATTTACCTTATAAAAATGATGGTTTGCATAATATTTACCTTATAAAAATGATAATGCTAAAACTTTGATGTTAAAGGGAAATGTTGACAAACACTTTTCGGCTTAGCATCACTAGCAAGACAGCTTACCGACTAGAATGCTGATAAAAATAGAAAACGCACAAGAACTAAACCAGTAAGCCAACATCTGCCCTGGCTATGGCTAATCCACCACAACTATGACGTCATCGCCGACCGGTACTAAAACAAAATTAACTGGCAACATAGAAAAATCGGAAGAACAAAAAACAAACCGTTCCAAATTCAAAAAGGGTCAACCGTTCTCACCGAATCGGCATCACCCGAAAAAAGTAATTTCAATTCTTTTAATACAAACTCATCTGCATATTGCACCTCTTTTTATTAAGACAATAATAATTTCTACCAGTTTCATATTATACATCTGTCCGGGGTCGCAACAAAACTATTGTTCTAAAGGGTTGCTCGTAGAGTTTTGACAAAGGTACGCGTTGACACAATTATGGCACCCCAAAAGTTTCGTTTCCTACTAAAACAAAAAAAAAAAGATTGTTATAGAAGGAACAGGTTTGCATTATCATGAGAAAGGGTAAAGTGAGATGTAATGTTGAAGTGTTTTCTAGGGTTGATACTGCGAAGAAAGTATCGTCTACTACTCTAGGTACCTCAATGTAAATTTTCTTATAGGTATAATTTGTATTATATGGAATTTTGATGTCTATTGTATTCACATTGCAGGTGTATAGGTATATAAATTGTCAAAGAGAAAGTGCGATGTTTTGTTTCAATATATCAATTATTTTCAAAATTTGCTTATTTAAATTTCAATTGAATAATAATTGAGTAATCTTACAGATAATAAACAACCAAAATTAAAATACTTAAAACTTAAAGAAAAACGCCACACGATTTCAGAATTAATTTAATTTTTTTTCTAAAACTATTTTGTGCCATCCCTAGCATAGCATCCCATATTTTAATTACGCGACGTCTTTCCCTACTCGGTAAGACATTGTCCTTTAATATATTCACGCTTCCTTACAAGCCACATGCAAATCAGCTTGAATTAAAAACGTAGACAAAGTGATTTTTTTTTTAGAAATGAAACAATTTTTGTCAACGCTGTTTTAGTGTTCCCACCAAACCGGTAGAGTTTTTAATTTTTATTACGATTGCGATTCTGAATAGTGCAATATTTTTGTCATTGCATAAAATTAATTGTTTGTATTTTATGAACACCCCATAGTTGTAATAATTTCTTGACATGGTAAAGAAGTTTTTGGTATTGTAATGTTATTTCAGATACTTGCATTATTTTTCTTACTTGCAGTTTATTTTTGTTTTTGTGGATATGTCCATTTTTTCGGATTTTTCCCTATGTTACCCTTTAAGATACCTGCAGAATGATGAATATCTATGAACTGATGAACTGATGCTATTTTAATTTTTAACCAGTAGGTAATATAGGTCTAATTTATATTATCAAAATAACAATACAGAAAATATTTAATTTTGAGCAGATGTAAAATGCTGGTCAGACTGCAAAGAATTATTTAAAACTTTGTTTTTTATTATTGTCAATTAAGCTATTTATATCCATTTCATTGATAGTAATTCTCAGTATCACGGCATTTTATTATTAATAAGGTAATTAGTAGTCCGACCCTAAAACATAATGTTTAACCATTTTATAGTTGTAGTAAAAGTCAAAATGTAAGATATTTTAATTTGCATATCTAACATAATATTTTTATAGATTTAAATAATTACGTCAGAAATGTACCAGTCCGGAAGCACCCAGCTGTTTTTATTTGAATTTTAACTAAAGTTTTATTGTTTTAATAAATTCACCAGCGAGTCATATTTCAAATATTTTATACTCTGTGCTTAGTGGACTTTTTTAACCTATTTTAATTACTTTCATAGAATGTTCTATTATTAGCAAAAGTTTTTGAATGCCCCGCCTTTACAACATATAATTTTTACACATAAATATGCGAACGGAAAATTAAATTTCTTTTTGGGAATGTAAAGTCCAATAGATCTTCTTGATACTCAACAATGCTATCGATTCGTAGAGGTCACATACATATATTCACGCCTTTATCCCTAATGGGGTAGGCAGAGCGTAAACGCCTCAAAATTTGTCAGACGTGGCGGAACGACCTTTGTGTAGGTCGTTTACGCTCTGCCTACCCCATTAGGGATAAAGGCGTGATTATATGTATGTATGTATGTTATTTCTCAGCATACTTAGGCTCGTATTTATAAAGCGATCTCAAGATTGAGAGCAATATTAAGTTTGGAGTTGACAGGTCGTTTTGTACTGAAATGACATTTCTGATACAAACTCAAATTCGCTGTCACTCTTGAGAGCTGATTATAAATACGACCCTTACATTGCCTTATATGCCAATCTCATTTCTAGTAATTTGGCGTTAAATCATTTTGCCACTGCATACCGGTGGGCAATCATAATGTCAATTTGCCCGATTTATGGCAACAACCGACCAATTTCAAAGAGTAATTGCGACTAGTAACAATCAATATGTGTCGCCGATACTTTCAATTCGGCCAGGTTATATTTACCTTTAGCAGAAAAGGTTATCCGCGATCTTGAGCTCTATTTTGTGGGAAATACGAGTGATTTTTTAAAGATTTGTTTTAGCAAGTGTGTTGAGAAGATGTGCTTCTGTTTCTTTGTCTATTTATTACTGTCAAATGCCTACGCTTCAACGCATAAGTCCCTGTCCTTTTGCGATTTTCACTATTCCCATTAATGGACCAATTGCGGTTCTGGCTTTGACATTTATTGCGTTATGCGTGAGAGTTTTGCTTATATTAACTTGGTGATACTTTGCATCTGCCTCTGTGGTCTAGTAGTTTGTGCTTCGGGCTCTTTATCCTGGGGTTGTTGGTTTGACAACACGAGATATTTAAAGTTGTAATAGGTATCATAATATTGTGATATGGTTTGCAGTTCGGTATTGTAAACATGAAATTAATAGTTTCTTAATCATATTTTTTATAGTTTTGTATAAGTTATCAATCATTGATTGATAATTGAGATAATGTTTAAATGATTGTACTGACAAAATATTTACATGCAAAATTGCTACAATGGTCGTTTTATTTTGATCGTTATTCTTTATCATTGATCGTTTCGCCAATTAATAAGACTAGTTTTACAACGAATTAATACATGTTTTTATATCGAAAACATATCATATGTTTTTCTGGTCATTAATCAAGAAATGAAATTATCATTAAATAGACCCCAATATTTTAACTACCTCTGAGGTCTGATCCTAAGGCTTCCAATCTGTTGGTCGTGGGATCTTTATTTGGAAATTGTAAACATTTTACTTCCATGCTTCTATGCTGGACTGGGAGTGATAGAAAAACATAGAATGTACCAGCTGCATCTTCTCCCGGGCATGCTGTAAAAAACAGCTAAGGGATTCGAGGGTTTCAGTGCATTGCAATTGGGCTGACAACCCGTCACTATAGAAATATACATTATCATCTGTAATAACATAAACTTCAAAACTTGTCAGAGGTGGCTAAACGACCTAAACGACCTATTTGCTCTGCCTACCCAATTAGGGATAAAGGCGTGGTTGTATGTATGTATGTCGTTAACCTTTTTGGTAAATCGTTCTTTTTTTGGTGCGACAAAGAAGAATCATAGGTATATCTGATTTACTTGTGTGCCAAAAAGCAATTGTTATTAATTTGAAGTTGGTACCTAACCTAGTGTTTAGAAACGGGTAGGTTTTTACCTACTGACTATAGTTTCACAAGAACGAGATACTTATACAAAAACAATATCAAAATTCCCCATACTGTGTGGTCCGCTATTGAATTATTTCAATGAAAACGATCTTTTAACTACCAATAAAAGTAAAATTAATTTTCCGTATCTCATAATCACCTACACAATTAATAATGAAAAACCTATTGATCTGCAAGACGTATCATCTGCCTATAAAATAAATTACTCAGAAATATCGATAATATTGTAAATAATACTGGTTATTTGCTAAAATAATAAGTTTAATAGTCTCTACGACAGGTGTTAGAAACAGGCGTAGGCAAATAGATTCTTTATCTTTTCATCAGTGGCGTGCGCAGGAGAGGATCTAGGTTCTATTTTTGAAATATGATATCTAGAGAGAGAGTGTGTTTTCTTGTTACGTAATGTAATAGACGGAGGTCCTTTTTTGTGATTGTATGTCAAAGTTGTTTGACTAAGCTGTCAGATGTCAGATATGTATGTACTAATGTTTTGTCTAATATAACAACCACCTTATTCAGAGAAACAACGAACGAGACTGAAGCCATGATTGAATCATCCAACTTGATAGAAATTCACCAACAATATCAAAGGTTAACATTTTTACAATATTATTCGTCCAGTCGGTATTTGATCAACAACTCATTATACTACAAAACATTATAAGTGAACGTTTGTAACTATAGTTCAAGTTAGATTACAAAATAATTAATAGTCAAAAGATACTTCGATATGCATAAAGTACTAATTTATTTACCTTCCATGCTGGACTGGCAGTGACAGAAGAACATAGAATGTGCCAGCTGCATATCCTCCCGGGCATGCTGTAAAAGTCAGCTAAGGGATTGGAGGGTTTCAGTATTGTAATTTAGGCGATGGGCTGACAACCTGTCACTATAGCAATATACAGATCTATCTGGAATAACCCTCAAAACTTGTCAGACGTGGAGGAACAACATATGTTTAGGTTGTTTACGCTCTGCCTACCCCACTAGGGATAAAGGCGTGATTATATGTATGTATGTATGTACTAATTTATTTATAATACTTTCTTAGTACCACTTGACATATCCCTTAGGCCGTCCCGTAGGCACTCAACTGCCTATTTCGTGCTGATATCCTATTTCTATCTAACACTGGACACTTTTATTACCTTTTATTAGAAACGAGCCTTCCGTAACACATGGCAACTAGGCATTTGTCGGAACATCTGCCTGTGGTGTCTATTGCACTAGTTTATACAGGGTCTAATAAAATAACACATCAAAACTATCGTTTGTATTATTATGTAATACTTATTTTTATATAGGTATACCCCACAGAGTATCAATGTCGTATCTAAACCATTATTGTTTCCACTGTAGACTCTACAGTCTACAGATTTTAATCTGTGCATAATTTTCACGGAGAAAAGTTGACACTTCATTGCATTTTAATGTTTTTAAGGTGCATCTTATATTTTTGGTCTTATATTCTATACTATAATACACTGGCATGTCCATCATCTACAGTATATCAGCCAAATATGTTATCCTATCAAATTGATCTTTTACTTAAAATCGTCGTCCAATATTTTTTTATGCAAGAATAATTTATTTAACTGTTTATTTTACACAAGAAACTTAACAGAACAAACAGGTACTGCTTATTCCTAAAAGAAATTTCTTACAGCAGACTAAGTTAGTGAATCTTCTTTGCCGTGCAGTTTACCCTCCTCTTAGCAGTGGTCATGATTAATAACACCCTGTATTTCTTAGACCACAGGGTGTTAAGTCAGCTGGTAGAAAGTACTAACTACAACAAGAAGAGTGTTGTTTATTGTGCTGTTAGACATGGTAAATGTTAGATGATGGTCATAGATACCACCTGCTTAAGGTAATATTTATTTTATTTAAATTAGATGTATGCACATAATTACCTAAGAAAGTTAGCTTGAAAACTAAACCTTATTTGAAGAATTCCCAGTCTTTTTAGATCCTTCCTAATTATTAAGTCCCATCCCAGCGATCCTACTAAATAATAATCCATTCATCATCATCATCATCAGCCACAACAGTCCACTGTTGGACATGGGCCTCCCCAAAATTGGGGGTATATGCCATACTCACTTAAACATATTTCCGCGGGAATTTCCCATTTTCATTTACATTATTCGCTAAATGGGTTATTTCCCCTTAAAGACTCAATTGTTGTTTGCCGTGCAGGTGAAGCCGCGGGTCTAAAAGCGTGTTCTATAGGTTCTAAGTAATTCTAAGCTATGAATACTAGCGGCTAATTCATCTAATTCTAAATAATTAACGGAAGTGCATTAACGAGAAGTGACGGTCATTTATTTTGCATGTCCATTAAGCATGCTACCTGCGATGTATCCGGCATGTTTTTGTGTGCATATTTCATTTTGTTCTAGCACGGAATATTTCAAGTTAATTATAATGTGATCTGCTAAGCAAATTAGTTATTACTAGGTGCCTCGCAGCTTTTTCTGCAATTTATTTGATTTTGAAACAACACACATAGTCACACAGCCAAGGAATAAGGTATACAAGGCGGCACGAAACAGATGGAGTTTTCTCTGAAAATAATTTATGGATTTTCATGAAATTTGGTATACTTGTGCAGTTTGTTTAATTATTATTTATTGAGAATACTTCATCTGTTTCGAGTGTAGCCATGCGTACTTTTTAATTTTGTGGGCTAACTGTGTATGTCTTGTCTACCACAACTTTTCATACCTCTTGGGTAAGGGAATTCGAAAAAAAAATGTTCCATACATCATCGCCCCAAAAAAAAAAAAAATTTTGACGGTATATGCCATGCTCACCACGCAAAAAAAATGCTCCATACATCATCGGCCCGCCCTAATCTGATTCTTCAGAGAACGGACAAAAATATAGACATTGTTTATATTTTTGTCCGTTCTCTTTTTTTTGGAGGCCCAAGTCCGGCAGTGGACTGTTGTGGCTGATGATGATGAATGAAAAGTGTATAATAGTTTTAAACTATTTGCACCGGCTGTTGTCATAAAATACCTTCTAATTGGCATCAATGGCATAACTATACGTTTTCTAATCTTATCATCATACTATTGGTGCTATAAATTGGTGTGCAATTATAGACTATTTAATTACCGCATTTTCTTAACATTTATTACCAAGGGAATTACGCGTGCTTCCTACTACCTACGCATAAAGGTGCGAGTCTACCAGCTAGAATTAATACGATCAAGATGATGATTAATGAATATGAAAAAAAAACTTGGTAAGTAAATACCAAGTAGATATAAACTAAGCCGACCAACATACCCAAATCTAAAGGTCATAATCATCTTATGGCGTTTCCAAAAATACGAAATTTAAATAAGTAAGTAATTTGATGTCAGTGTTGGCAATACATTGTTACAAAGGTTCTATTTCCTAAAGCTAATTAATAACAAAAAAAAGCGAAAAGATAGTCTTATTTTTTTAAATATACCTATTTGAAAATATTGAATAATAACAAAGAAATGAAAAAAATCGCATGGACGGGATTTTTGGTTAGAAACCCAATTTCTATTATCACATGTTTTTAAAAAATTTAAAGTTAAAAAAAAATATGCATACTTTCTTGAAAGTATATTTTCAGTCAGGAGTCTTACCAACTGCTGGTGATCGTAAAACTGGCATCATTCAAGAGCGTAAGGATTTATCCGTATAGTGCTATACTGTATTGTTTTGTCTTCAAGATTCGTATATCCCTTTCTAGTGGACACGAACCTTAATACAGGGTGGCAATAAAAACGGAACGTACGATCCGTGACAAAACATTTTACACACATGCTGTAAATGCTATAATACCTAGATAGCCATTATAACACACCTAGATCTATATCTAGGCATAGATTATGAAATTAGACGCAGATGGTATCGCGGTATTATTCCATGCTGGACTGGGAGTGATAGAAAAACATAGAATGTGCCAGCTGCATCTCCTCCTGGGCATGCTGTAAAAATCAGCTAAGGGATATGAGGGTTTCAGTATTGTTATTTAGGCAATGGGCTGACAATATACAGATCCATCTGAAATAACCCTCAAAATTTGTCAGACGTGGCGGAACGACTTTTGTGTAGGTCGTTTACGCTTTGCCTACCCCATTAGGGATAAAGGCGTGATTATATGTATGGTATCGCGGTACACATTCAAACATACCTACACACTTACTGTAAAGTAAACGTATTTCCATAAGTAAGTACTTAATGCTTTGATAAAGAAAGTAAAATATACTTACTTACCTATAATAAAAAAATTGTTACTTGTTAATAGGGTTCCTTTAACAAGTTCGAAAATTTGTGTTTAAAAAAATAAATAAAACAATTTCCTTTTGATAAAGGATTCATCTTCATGGAAAAGGCATGTGAAAGATACAGAATTTTTATACTAAAAATAAATATCAATGTGACCAAAACGTGACTCGATTTTACATTATTAGGTACACTTCTTGCAAGAGGATACCAGTTCGTTGTATAGTCTATGACACCTAGCTGGTCATAGGTCTAAGTTTAGACTGGCCGTTAGATAGCGAGCCGGTTTTTATGATAACTGCTACGGTTTTTGTGACGTCACACCGGTAAATACAGTCGTGTACCTATAGTTCTTGAAGAGGTTTATTTTATATTGTTTTTATATTTATTCCACCAGTTTATTAAGCATCAAGTGAGGTAACTATGTAAGGTGAAATATTATTTTAATTAAAGAAGTTCATACCGATAATGGGGCATAAATTATATTTATATATACTTATGTAATATTTCTAGCTTCCATCTGGACTGCCTGCAATAGAAAAACAGCTATAAGGGATTAGAGGGTTTCAGTGTATTGTAATTTAGGCGATAAGCTGACAACCTGTCACTACCAGCAATATAAAAATCTATCTTAAACAACCCTCAAAAATTCTCAGACGTGGCGGAACGACTGTAAGTTGAAATTAAAAATAAAACTCAATAGTTACAATCAAAATCAATATTAAAAAATAGTCCAAAAAGTCGCTTAACATAAATGTTCTTTACACACCATTCGTCCTTGAACTACCCACAATTTAAGGGTATGTATTATTCCTTCAAGACCACGATTCCTGTTCCCGACAATAGGTCCAGAATCCAGATGGGCCCAGGTGGAACCAGTTTTACCAAACGGGATGTTTTCAATGTCAGCTGACGAGTGTACTGCCCTCGCTAGGGTTGATTTATGTGAATGGCATTGACCATTGCGTTTTTATTATAGGTGAGGGTATGGTAGAGCATGGTTTTATTCTTAGATCTAAGGATCAGATGTACCTAAGGCCCGTATTTATAATCAGCTCTCAAGAGTGACAGCGAGTTTGTGTCCGTATCAAAAATGTCATTACAGTACAAAATGATCTGTCAAATCCATACTTAATATTGCTCTCAATCTTGAGATCGCTTTATAAATACGAGCCTTAATGTAATTATACTGAAGGATGTAGCCCATGAAGCAGATCAACTTTAAGTTCAACTTTAAATTCAAGGAACATAGGTCAAAAGTAACAAAAAAAAAGTAATGACCTGTGCTATACCTACAAAATGCATCAGCTGATAGCACATTTAGTACGAGAAGCCATTTATTTCGTATTTCGACCTACGCTCCTAGGGAAAAGTTGTTCAGTTTCATAGGCAGATTCACGTTCTTCAGCGTGTTATTTTAACACGCTGTTTACTAATTATATTGCATACAAGGTATCACGCAAATATTATTCGTATAAACCGAAAGACGTTCTTCTCTAAAATTTAAAATAAGTTTGTCCAACAGTAAAAATTATTTAACACTTACAAAAGCAGGTATTCTTTCACTTTAATTTAACATATTCATGAATATGATAAAACTTGAATATGAAATTAACTGAATAGCAAGTGACGACCAATAAATTTCGAATTAATTTATTGTTATCTGATTTACAACCTTTTTTGCATTGAGTCTTATTTTGTTCTGATAGCCATAAGTTATTATATTTTTATTTAATTTATTTTACGTTAGGTACCTACTTTATTATAAGGTACCTTTCTACAAACATAGAAACCTATGATAGATAGACAGAATTATAATTATGTGACGTCATATTGTAAGTTTTTTTTTAATTTGTTTTACCATTTAGGCATAAACTCTCTTTTTTTAAGTGTTATACATAATAATTGTGGTCTACTTATTATAATTTTGTATATTTTTTTCTCTTTTAATTTTTTATAGCCGTTAATGTCAGAGTTGAGTTATTGTAGCTTAATATTAAGACCTCTGTTGCGGTTTATATACAGAATGTTAAAAGATTAAATTCAATTATAGTGCGATAATTTTGTGATAAGAGTAAGTTTGTAGGAATCGCAATTTCAATAGAGTAAAAAATAATAATAAAACATGACTAACAATAAAAAAAGACATTATAAGTTTTTAATAAATTGTATACTTTCGTATAGAATACATTTTATAATCATAAAAATAAATCATTATAAAAATACATCTATTTGTGAATTCACAAGTAGCCAAGCCACTACCATTAAAATCGCTATTAAAATACACATAAATTATATTATTTACAGAAATTAAGCATAGTATGGTCATAAATAAAGTAACTAAGTAGGTAAAAGATGAATTTAGTGATGTTAAAAAATTACCTAACCTATAGAAGCTTTCCGATGACCATTTAGCTACGTTAAAAAAAACGCAATAAATTGTAATTTACCTTACGGTAGTGCAACACATAAATAAGCTAATTTATAAGCAATACGGATAATAAACGTCAGTGATAATTGTTCCTTTTATACCAACCCAAGTAAATTATTTCAAGTAAGTCAATTATATAAATTACCAATGTAATGCAGTTGTTTCAATGTTCACTGCAACGACAGGAATTATCGCCCTAAGGCAGAATGTACTCGTGCAACTGCCGATCGCATATTAAAAAAAAGAAACAAAAAAGTAGAAAAAAAAACAAAGCAACTACTGGCAGGTTTAAATCAGATAGCAAGCGATGCATGAAAAATGACTCCATGCTTGTTTCTAATAAAAAAAATAAGTGACAATAGAGTTCTTAATTTAAATTCAAACGATACAAAAAATTCGGCCCCTTATTTTGTGTCACTGACATGAAACAAAAGGTTTTAAAATTCGAAGCTTTTGATACAGTTTTGATTTAAAGCCGTTATTTTAAAGAGTAGAGTGCGCAGCGAATGAAGTTGTGTGAGACAAAGACAGTTTTTTTTGGCGCCAAAAAACTAAACTCTACAATTCTGATTTTAATCAGATTTCCGTTGTGAAATAGGAACTCGAATTTATGTGACATATTCATTGCAATTTTATTAAGGTCCCTTGAAAAAAAAAACCATAAATGAAATTGTTAAAAAAAAACTTTTTGAAATGTAGTGCTAGATAGGTAGGTACTACCTCATGGCAGTTATGGTTTAAAAGGTTTTTAGTGAAAAAGAAAGTAAGGAATTTTCAGAAACTGTGTAGATAATGTAATGCTGTATACCTATTCCCAGATTATATGGGGTGTAGTGTAAGGGACAGCTTAACGTAAACAGATAGAGGAGTTGCTCAGTTAACGAAAAGAACTGAACAATTTTCACCAGGAAATTCTTTCATCGCTATTCCTTATTTTAAAAACCGGCTAAGATGAGAGACGTCAAACTTACCCAAATGTCATTTGATTTTGACAGTTACGTATAGAACATTAGCAATACGGTTTACTTCAAACTATTATTTTTTCATTTATTGGCTGTCTAGAATTGAAGCCAAAATCTGCTTTCTTTAAACCCAATGGACAAACTTTGTTCAGTTAAAGCCTGTCTGTTACCACACGGGAAGTTCAGCATCAACTTTATTAACTGTTTATCTTCTCTATAATATTACTAAGACAGCTTATCTTAAGCTGAGCAACTCCATCAAGCTATTCTTTATTGAGTGCCTAAGTGGCTATTATGGCTGGGCCATAATGAGGGGGCATTTATGGTTCTATCAAAGATACCACGGGCGTATCCAGTTACCCACAGTGATGTATGCATAGTAAAGTACATATATGCTGTTTATGGAGATAGTGGTATCGATTTTTATGCGCACAAAATCACTAAATCTTGACTAAAGTGGTCATTGTTTGTCCTGAGAGAACAGAAAAGGACGGCAATAATTTAAGTCAACATTTAGTTAAGTCGTGTCCGCAACGAATCGATACCATTGTCGCAGGACGTCCATTCTTGGATTTTCTTTTTTAGTTTGCTTCTGACTCTAGTCGAAGACAACGAAGCAAACTTTTTAATAAGTAGTTCGAATATAACACAAATGAAAAAATATTTGTTGACGTAGGTAATCAATGAACTCACAAACAAATTAAATAATTCTAGTAGTTGTCACACTCAATTTTACCATGAAAAACTATATAATTTACAATTTAAATCATTATATTAGGTATTTTTGACCGTCACAAAAATAGCCAATACTAGGATAAATTTATTGTAATACTTGCACAAAGTCCTATTGACAATAATAATAATTATTATTCTTTCTCATCACATCAAACTTATCAAGCCATCACAAATCTTTTGAACAACTTTTCTCTTTTGCAAACGCCATCTTCAATCGATAAAACAAAACGCAGCGTTTAAATTCTAGCGCCAAAAAGTTGACACTTCCGAATTTCGAACACCCCGCGCTTCGTCTCCCACTCACACATGCAAACATTCCACCCCTTACCGCACACATACAAAGCGTCGGTAAAGCAGTTTGTCTAGTTCCGCTACTCGCCCACAGATGGCGCTATGTCAAATAGTGCCAAAGGTGAATTTAATTATAACACACGTCTTCTTTAAAACTGTTTTTTTTTTAGAATAAAAAATTAAATAAGCTATCTGAATATTTTTCAACATAAAAATTAAGTAAATTCCTTCAAATCAGACAGTTTTTCATTAACAATATTGTATTTTTTTAGTTCTGTGTGAAATTCATAGATGGTGCTACTTGTATCATTTTGCAAGTAACTTTGCTCAAAGTAAAGTACTAACTTTGCGTTCTGAGTACGTGACTTTTAAAGCTAACTGTCTCATTTTCCATTGAAATTGCCTACTCACATCTTATTCTCGTCGCCGTTCGCATTTATATTCATTTCGGCTTTATAGAGATGTATGTATTTGGCAGAGCCTTATAAGAGCTTTATAAGAGTTATTTATGTTGGATCGTAGATTGTGTCTTATTGGAATTTATCGAAGTGGAAATTGGGTATTGGAAGAAATAGGAAATTACTGACTGGAATAATTACGTCGGTAGCTGCATGTTCTTTGTTGTGATAAAGGTAGCTAGCTATTTACGTAAAATATAATAACTTATGTAAAATAATTATGTACATAAATATAAAATCATGCCTTTATCCCTAATAGGACACCAGGAGATTCTTATTTCTACAGCAATATTATACAATACATATATCTACAGTGTAAAGACAGGTCGTCAGCCCATCGCCTTAATTACAATACACTTAAATCCTCGAAATCTTTAACTGCTTTTTACATTTACAGCATTCCCGGGAGTAGAAGCAGCTGGAATATTGTATGTTTGCCATATTCAGCATGGAATCTAGAATAATATGGCTTCTTGTTTCCTAGATTGTGAAAGAATAAAGTCAATGTAGGGGTTTCATACTTGATTATTACCATCGCAAAAAAAGATGGGTGATAGGTATCACGCTCGATAAAAGTATCATGTCTTATAAGTTTCTTCTAGCCTTTATTATAAAATCGGTAACCTAACCGCTAGTTAGCTCTAGTGTGTATTCACCTTTACAAATATCACCAACTAACAAAGAGTATAGCCATCTTTTTTCAACACACCAAAATTTGTAGCTCAACATTTTTTGCAATAACTCTTTCTCTATCACACAAAATACCCTAGGGTAGGCCCCACCCCATACGATTGTTACTTGCAAAAAATGTGAAAGGGGTAGGGAGATTTTTACGTGTCTTTGATCGATAGTTTAGTTCTGACGTGCGCAAGAGCATAGGAAGAAATAAAATTAGATTTATTTTTAGTAGATTTGCGCCGTGTCTTCGTCTGTGTGGAAATTTCCCGCGGGTACTAGATATTTTTGCTTTATAAAGAAATATCTTCCATCTAGATTTAGTAAGCTAATTCAGTGCTAAATTTCGTCAAAATCAGTTTAGCAGAGAAGCTGTGAAAAGTTAATATTAATAAGATAGTAATTATAGGTCCTGTGAGTCCTATCAAATTAATGTGAAGTGCAATAAATAATAAATAGTTTAAGTACCTACCCCTAGTAAGCTATGCTATAATAAATAATAATGGTAAAGCAAAGATATTTTTAATTTTTATTACCTCTGTTAACTTAATTATGCTATAACATTTTTATCAAAATCAATCTCATAAATAATGCATTTGCTCATACACCTTAAAATTAAACAAATAAAATCTATGTGTTAATATCAAACCAAACTCATGTTCAGTAGGTATGTTTACTACCTACTTTAATACCTATGTGGGTACCGTCAGAACATCAACTTTAGCTGCCTTTGTCCACGCTCGGCACCGTGAAGAGATCATATCGGGGTACGGTTAGCAAAAACGAGATAAAAATGTAGGTATGGCGAGGTGTTGTTCGTATTTGGTTTACAGGGTGGTCTCTATGTAGATAAATTATATAATATTTATTTTACTAAATTAAATTTTAAAATAATTTCAAATTAATTGTTTATATATTCTATTGAAGAAGAGCGCGAAGAGTTTGACTTTCTATTTTATTTCTAACTTGCATTTCATTTTTAGGATATATAACGTGTGTATATTGCTCTATCAATCAAGAGTAAGAATAATTAATAATTTACCTTTACCTAATTAACTTCCATTAATAAGAAATACCTAATATTTGGATGAAAGTACTCGACGAGGCTTTTCTTTCCATGAAGATTACATTTAATTACTCATGAAGAAAGATATTACTATCGATTCATCGAGAGCATGAACAAACTAAATCTTAACCAAAATTGTTGCCGTCCCTTTCTGTTTTCTCAGGATAGACATGACAGGTGACCATTTTAGGCAAGATTTAGTGATTTTGTGCCCATTCGAAATTATACCATTATTCTTATCTTATACAACGTGTAACATAAAGGGTATATGCATCGAGAAAGGTGTGAATCTACCCATGAAACTGAACAACTTTCCCTAAGAAACATAGGTCAAAAAATGAAAAAAAAAAATGACCTTCCTTACAAAATGCATCAGCTGATAGCGCATTTACTATGGGAAGTCAAAATTTTATTTTCGTGTTTTGACCTATGTTCCTTATGGAAAGTTGTTCAGTTTCATGGGTAGATTCACATATTTAACGATGCATATACCCTTTATGTTACACGTTGTATGTAGCCATTATGTGTCCCAATAAAAGATATTTTTTTTTAATTTAGTAAACACCCTGTATAATATGGCGCTGATAACTAAGCAATTAAAGTGTCATGATGTCAACCAGTAACCACTGATTTCAGCTCTAAGTGGATTTTAAAATGTGTTAAAAGTGTTAAAAGAATATTTATATCTTTTTTGATTGTGATGCAAATTTTGGTGTAAGTTATCAACTAATTGTTAGTTGAGTTTGATATTTTAAATGCAGACAATGGAGTTTGAGATTTTAAAATAGAAACTTTTTTTTTATAACCTTAGCAAAGTAGGCATGTTTTTCGATTTTAGGAACAATGATACAAAAAAAATTAGTGTCCTTTTCCTCTCCTGATATTTCTGAACTCAGACTTTCATACCTAGAAAATAAAAGTAGGTTAAATGAGTACCAAATGTAGTTTTATAAAAAAATCACGCCTTTATCGTTTACAGGGTATAGATGGAGTATCAATGGCACAACAATGGTCGTTATAACCATGGTATCTTTCATTTCTTGGCATTTTAAAAAAGTTATGCCCAAATTGCAAGTATGTATTGCTATTTTTAATGGGACTTTGGATTGAGTTTTTTTGCGCCGCCATTTTACATGAGATTTAATGAGTTTTCCTGAGAAAATCATAAAGGCGAACGAAGCTTATTAATGATAAAAGAATTTATTAAATCGTTCCCGTAGTTTTGAAAATACATACTAACTTATTTCCGCTTTATAATTTAGTTTAAAAGTAGTAATAACTAAAACTAGCCTGAACTATTTTGCAACCCTTACTCAAGTTAAGCAGTAAACGCATAAAGCTGTAGCAACACGGAGTTAATTGAATGGTTAAGTAGTTGTTGCGTTTCTCAGAACTTTAGCCAATAGTAAAACCAGTGGTTGGAACTTAACCGTAGGTTCAATTTATGTTCGTCTTTTGTTAGTCATTGCAGTTAAACTATTGTTTAATTAAACACTCGTTGGTTTTATTGTGTGCACGCGTAATCACACCTATATATATTTCACGGAGTAAGCAGCATATCAACGGCCTGGTAAAAATTAAGTTTACGCTACATTCTAACAAAATATCTATTTATTGAGGATTACAAACGAGTAAGTATTTCTGTAGGAATTAGTTGTTATATGGGGTAATTGTCTAAATGGGTACTTTTAATGATGATCATGGCACCTTAGTTTGACTTTTACAGTAAAACTAGGAAGAGAAGCATCTGCAAATTCTATGTTTTTATATCTGCCAGTTTAACACTGGAAGTTAGCACCTAATTAAAGGTAATTTAAACAATTAATTCTTATTTATATCCGAACCAATAAAAAGTCAAATTCTACACATTTCTTTAACACCCAATAAATTTGTTTAAGAACGTGTAAAAGAATTTGGCATTTAACACTCGAGTTAACTGTTGGTTTATTTTGACTGCGGATTAAAGTTAACTGGGCAATTAACCGTGAATTGTATGGTGTTGTAATGAAAGAGAATTCTTACGAATGTCACGTGGAGATAAGCAAAATGTGGAGTTTGGTGTAAGAAAAAAAAAACTGTTTTCTGTAAAATGTTGCCTGGTAGAAATTGCTGCCTTAGCAATTATCGGCATTAAGCTGACTCTTCTTCTCATTTTATCTCATTTTGTATTGGTAACAATATGGAGCATCTTAAAATGGGAGATTATTTTCCTTATATGTGTCGCAGGGAGATGACGAAACCAGGGATTTCGCGAAATCCCTAAGGATATCGTATCGGAAGGCGTAATCGATCGGTCATTACGTCTTCTTACTGAAAATGTTTAGGGATTTAAAATTTCACTAGACTCAGTCTAGTGAAATGAGGAAATTGTGGATATGATAAAATAATAAAACCAAATTTGTAATTTATCAAGTTTCCATAAAAAAAAAACATATTTTGAAAATTTTATTTCAGATGTTTTTTTTATAGATATTGTGAATTACCTACAACACCAGAAAGCACAAGAATTAAAACAAGTATACCAGACTTCAAGATTTGATAGTCCAGTAAATCAAAATAATAAACTCACACATGAATTCTTAATGGAATATTATAAATACAAATATAACAATTCATATATTAATAGTCACATATTCCGTCACATCGGTCTTTTGACTAATTATGTTTGACCAATTGGTGTTTAATTAGAACTTTATATTCGCATCGCGTCTCGGTGTGAACTGACCCTAATCGAGTACCGCAAGGTCAGATAGACAAATATTAGCAAAACAATACATTAAATTATTCTATGAACATTTTACATTGCCCATCAATGGTCTTTCATCCGATCATATAGCCATTGCCATATGAAAAGAAATGCCATAATGTTCTTTATGATTATAATTTATGTAGAAAGTTATGTTACAAGATCTATCCATTACAAACAAACATACACACTTTGATTCTTCGTAATATTAGCATAGATGCAGATTACATCTATTATGCATCACCATTCGCTATTATCCACACTAGACAATCAGATGACCCCATGAATAGCTTATAACTTGACCCACACTTTCAAAACACCTTAGGACACCTAGGTCCTAGGGATTTAAGGCCTGGCCACAGGCATTCAAGATGGCGGATCTGCTGATAAGAAAAGGGTGCTAAAATTCGACGCGCCGCAGAGTAATGTTGACGACAGAGGCTACAGCTACAAGTGATAGTTAAATTGGAACTGGAGAATATTTTAGAGTCAACTAAAAGGGAGTTTTGACCAACTGCACAAACTAAGGGAGGGTCATAATTATTTATGAAATTAATAGAATAAAATAAAAAATCCGGTTTTGAATTATTTTCATTGTAACAGTAAGCTATAGGTGTATAATTTATATTTTTAAATTTTACTTTACAAAAATAGATAGATAAATAATAAAATAAACCTATATAGTACTTGTCTATGAGGTAACTTACTACTCTTAATTATTTTTCTCTCATTAAGTATATTTTGAATAATTTGCTTTTTAAATGGTGTCGGTTATTTTACTCGAAAATAAAAAGAAATAATATATCTACGTAGAGTAGTGTAAAGAACAGAGTAATGTAAGAGACAGTTTAATTGGTATTACTACTGGGTGCGAAAGGTATTTGACAGTCACCGTAAAATGTGGGTAAGAGAAATCAAAGGGAAATTATTGGATCTTGGATGTTGTCGCGTTTGAGTTTTCTGATGTAAGTGATGCAGCTGCTGCCAGGATTTTAAGATTCCTGAAAAATGAAAATAACATGTAAGTACTGCATATTTCAAAATGAGTAAAATATTACGATTTGTAAGAACTATTATAGGTAGGTACATATATATGATTTGAAGGTTATATCAGTAGATAAAAAAATTAACTAAGAAATAAACAACTATATTATTAAAACTAACAATGACAAATTAACATTATTACGCGTACCTACACAATAACAAAACAATTCATTTAACTAGCCACACCCAAAAATACCTAGGAATCAGCAGATGATAGGTTACTTATTCTACTAATTATTTTGACACTCATTATTGAATATTTTTGGTTTATAATATTTATATGAGCTGATGAAATGTAAAATGAGAAGTCTTTTTATTATTAAAATTTGTATCCCTTCACGAATAAGTTAATAAAAAAAATATGAGTTTTCCCATGGAAACAAGATTGTTTCATGCGGTAAAAACTAGCGTTTCTTACTTTTGACTCATATAAAGTTTCTAACCATAAAAAACTTTCTTAAAAATCGCTCATTAGGAAATTAAGTTATTTATTATTTTAGTACTGATGGTATAGTAGAAAAAAAAACATAAATATCATGGATCATAAAAAAATAAACACAACGTTAAAAATAAAAACAGCAGAGTAGAATACCCTATCATCAGAAAATTTCTCAAAATCCCTGCATTATTCTCTGGGCGTGCTAACGAGGAGCGATGGCGAGATAAAAGCGATTTAGAGACGAGATAGCACAACTGCGACTCTCTGTGCGTTTTATTACTCTGCGTACACTGTAATTGGTCGGATGGACCGTAGGAGTAGAGTTGCTAGGTTTTCTCGGGATGTCCCGAAATCCCGAGTTCCCGATTTTGGAAATTAAGTTCTGCTGCAATGTAATTGGTTGTATAGAGCGTATGTGTAGAGTTGTTAATGTAACACAAATCATTGTGTGCGGAAAGTCCTAAAATATCGATATTGTTGAAAGCATGACTTCCACTGCATTGACGCATCCACAGAAGAGTAAATAGCGTTGGTAGCTAGCGCAGCGACTTTTCAAATCAGTGGATGCAACGATCAATTTTCTTTGTCTATTCCATTATACAACGTTATTTTTTTATCAATGTATAAGTTGTTTTTTTTAAGTGAAACATTATTTTTGAGGTAAGTTTGCCTCATCTGGTGGAGTGGACTCATAAGTTTTCTGTTTCAAGTCTCATTTTATTAAGACTGTTTCAAATAGTTTACACTAACAATTTAAAAATTGTGGTTCTAATCAAAATCAATAGTAGTTTAAATAAAGTCAGTCATTGTTACTTTTAGAACAAACATAATAATTTTTTTTAAAGAGGAGTTTATTTAACTAGGTAGAAGACTATACTAGATTATAGTTAGTATTAAAAAGTCCCGTCCCGTTTGGTACAGCCCTATTAAGAGTGGACCGTAGCGAATTGTTAGATATCTATTATTGTGACTTGTAACTCGCGAGGTGTAGTTGGTAATGGGTCCGACTTCCTTATAACTGGGTGTGGATTCAATAACAATACCTATCAGAAAATCGTTCGAGGATAAATGAAATATTGTGGCAGAGATGAGTCAGAAGAGATTGTTGAACTGAGATTTTGGCTGATAAAATGTTTCTTTTGAAAATCTTTGCGTTAATAGCATACCATAGATATTAGAAAATCAAAAATATTAGGATAATCACACAAAATAATTATCAGTTCGTCGATATTGATAAGATTAATTAATTACCTCCAATTTATTTGTTTTCTATTAAAACTAGTGGATTTGGGTGATCTTTTTCAAGTGACTAATATTTAAAGCAATGTGCTATTAATGATATGATAACATACAATAAGTACTTCCCAAGGATCATACAAATAAAAAGTAGTTATAAATCAGTCTTTTTCTATGAAGATGGTATAGAATTTGACATAAAACTTAACTATGTAATTAAGTAGTATACCAAGTTCTTTAAAAAGAAATCACATGTCCTACAAAACTTATTAATACTTTCATAATTTTTGTAAATGTAATCTGTGATTTTTCATGGAAATGTTTATTTTTACTCAATCTAGGTACGAGTACAGGTTCATTTATTGACCACCCACCTAAACCCGCTAACCGAAACGAATCCCTCTGACCCTAGACTCAACCTGACCCTAGATACTGGTCTACTAATTATTCTAGGCGTAGGCTATTGCCTGTGAAATTGCCTACACAACATAAGGTATGTGACACACGATACGACTAATATGGGCCCGACCGTAGATAGCTCTCATATCTAACATTTTCATTGTTATAATCCTTTTAGCGCTCTTTGAGTTAGAATCAATAAAGATAGATTGAAAAAAAAGTTTAAGTTTTAGTAGTTTAGTTAAAGAAGAAATTTGCGTTCTTAGGAAGCTCACCGAATGTTCTGCAAAGGTTCAAAGCATATTAAGAAAATAATCATGTTGAACTATCATAATATGAACTGCATATTGAAATAGAGCAGACATTATTTACCTACAGTTATTTAAGTACGCAACGCACGAACAGAAAAGTTCTTGAGTGGAAACCGCGAATTGGCAAACGTAGCCTGAAACTAGGGGAAAAGATGTAATCTTAAGAAAGCGGGCAGAAATTGGATGAGAGCGGCTGATGAACGAGCTAAGTGGCGTGCCATGAGAGAGGCCTATGTCCAGCAGTAGACAGATACAGATAATGCGACTCAATTTTATGTCATACGCTTGCTAGCTTCGCATGACAAGGTAAGGTAGTCGCGTCTGACCAAGTCAGATCGTGTGTTCCAATTTATCTGATTGTCTTAGTCTGTTATTAAGCTTTATTAAGTGTGGAAGTTGATAATCTTGGGAGAATAGAGAAATAAATTTTATATTAGCTGCTAGATATTTAGATATTGTAATTTTCCGGGATGTTGCTGGATGAGGTTATTACTCGTAAAGGTATTGAAGTGGTTTCTTTGACCTGGCCTTTAAAAATTTATTAAGTAAATTTGATTGGACATTGGGAATTATCATGTTCACACAAAACCTCATAGCCCTGTTAGGATTCTTTGTATCGGGATGCCCATGCTTTCCGAGGTAGGTAGAAACTTGCAAAATGATTTTTGTAATTATTTATTAAGCGAAAGTATGGCTAGTCAGTCGTATTCTACAAGGGCAGAAGTGGTTAAAAAAACGTTAAGGATCTGTAATCTTTGAAATCAAAGACATTTCACAAGTTCTCTCAAAGTATTGACATTCGAACTTCAAAACGATAACAAATTGCTAAATACACAGAAATTGCTTCGGAACGCGTCGCAAATTTGAAAATAATTCGAAATTCGTAATTCCTTGCGCACACAAAGTTCATTCAACCCTCAAGTCAAATAAAAAAAAATACGGCGATGCAACCGCGCAACATGACATCGAAATCATAAGAAGTCATTACGCATTCGAGCGTGTCTGCCGAACCCTAATTTCGCTACGAAGAACTCCCATATACCATGTTTACTGAGGCATTTTTGATAACAAACCTTCACGGAAAAACCTCCTTTATCACCCCAATTTAGGTCTCAAACTCCCACGCCTAGCATCGAAGACAATCGCTCACATATCGAAGCAGCATCCAACCCAAACCTAACTCTAAAGTTACTTCCTTAAGGTCTTCACTTACTAAGCAGGACTACAGTCAACAAAAACACACGCGAACGAGAAAAAACGGGGCATCTTTTTGCGTCATCCCTCGCCCCTAAGCCGGGGGGTTGGGGTGAAGAAAAATCCGCGTGGCGTGGGGGTGTTGCCCCCCCGGAGTAGTTTTTCGTCAGGATCACGCATCCGCGACACGGCCGTATTGATTTTCGCGCACATGGCGACTTTCAGGTGGTGTGCAAGGCTCGAAGATGCTTTTTGTTTTGTGTTTTTTTTTTTGCTTAGATACGTGCGCTTTGATACGGATGGTTTGAACGGGCTGTTTGGTTTCTTATTGATAGAGTGTTTTGTTTTTAGAAACTTGTTTAGAAACTTGGTTATTTGTTTTGGTTTAGCCAAAAGTATACTGTAGGTTAATTTTATTAAAGGCCGCCTATTATGGATCTCCACAATTATCGGTCCAGTGTTTGCGTCGGCGATTCGGATCAGTATCCCTAAGTCAACTATTTCTAGTTGAAAGTAGGAAACAAAGTTCATTCTTTTGTAGACTACTCCCTTCAATCCCTAACAATAAGAATGGACGGATTTAGATGAAATTTTATAGGTACTTGAATAGATTACCTAGAACAATACTCAGACTAGACTAGTATTATTTTTACAGAGACAGAAAAAATTGTCTTTTCATTGAAAACCAAATTTTTATTCCTTTTAGAACCCCAAAAAAGACAAAGCATCTGCATATCGCTAACCAAAAACTGGTTCTCATAACTCTAATTCTCACCGCGGCGAATATTATGCTAATTGTAGCAAAGGTGTTAAAGATTAGCATCTTATTGTGATTCGGCGATTAGTTCCGAGCTCTCGATGTTTGTTCGCGATTCGCCGCGGTCCACCAGGTGTGTGCGCACCTTTATATCGACGACTAGCTACAGCTATTTGCCTCGTGGTTTCACTCGTAATTAAAGTTAGGTATGCCTTTCGCACCACACGATTTAATGACTTTTTTTTCTGCACATTAGATAATAGTTAGGAATGAGTCAGTATCTCATTGAGTATGTTGAACTAGTTTTCCGGTGATAATTAATATTTTCCCGAGGGAATGAGACAGTTTCCTGAAGTGAAATTTAGCCTAAGTATGTAGGTACCTAACATTTCTACGATACCATCTACTTGTCTAGTCAAATTTTATCAGAATCCGTTTAGTCGTTTCACCGTGAAAGGGTGTGAAACAGACAGACAGAGTAACTTTCGCATTCATAATATTAGTATGAATTAATATCGTCGATGTGTGGATGTTGACATTACCCTTTTAGTGTTTTCTGTAAGTCGGTATTATGCTGTCTGTTAGGTTTTGTTTTATGAGCTTACGCGTTGTTTTATAATCAGTCGGGTTCTTTTTTTAATTATTATCATTTAAATTGTGGGGTGGCGCATATTATAAAGTTTAGATTTGAAAAAGGGTTGTAATTAACCAAGCCTCAAAAAGTACTAAATCAGCCTCAACAATAATAATTTCCAACCTAACCTAACCTATTGCGGCTGAAATGAATTTTTTGAGGTGGATTTAGTAATTTTTTGATGCTTGAAAAATTATGTCCCTTACGGGGTAGGCAGAGCGTCAGCATCTTAATCAAAGTATCATTTCTGACATTGGAAGACAATTTGTTGTTTACCTGGTACATGCATGTACAATTTATTAACATAGAAGATCTAGAAAAAAGAAAATTAAGCTTAAATTATTAATTTTTAAAGCTTGCTGCTTGGAACCATCTCTGACACCTTTTAATATGCATAGGCATACGCAATATCATATTCTTAATGTTACAGACTCACAGTATAATTTCCATGCTGTTATTACTAATTTCATATCATTCTTTGCATTTGAAAGTAGGCACTATAACACTAATGTCAAAGGAATAGAGTACAAGTTTGTACAGAAATTTTTGCACAGTGCTCCGAGGCGAATACTCAACAGGACAAAAAGGTGCGCTTTTTGTTTCGACCCGTTTTGTTTCCAAATTTAAATATTTTATACGTGTGACAATAGACAAAACCGGTACTTGTACGAGTAACTGTAAAAAATTAAATATAAAAATTATGACGGTTGGCCTTTTGTCTCGTAATGTATGCAAATACGACGGATGTGATGCGGCGGAAGTGGCGTGTTTTTTTTTTCTGTTTCTCATATGACACTGGATGGTGTTTTGATTTTGTTGTGTCGCGTTTGTTTTCGAGAGGAATATTTGATGTGACGATTGTCGGGTTTGGGACTACTTTGTGTGCTTTTATGTCTGGGTTCGTGTGTACTTTAAACCCTGGCTATAAACAGAGACCCAGATAATTGGAAAAGTTATATAAAAAAGCTTAATCATATATTTTTAAGACATTTTATGTACCTAAAAGAGATTACCAATATCAGTAAGATTTAAACTTGCTCACAATAAAAAGCGTACTTATAATTTAACACAGTCAAGATACCACAATTTTGTAGATATGTAAATCAATTTTAATATCAATCTCTTAAAACTATTTACTACTGAAATCCGATCCACCGCCCAGTGGTTCCACCGCTCAGACATAAAAGCCGCATAAAGGACAACAAAGTAATATTCTTATACTTTTCAGTACTTTTTTTCAAATCTTTCAGTACTTTCAGCGAACAATATTTTCAGCAGTTACTCACGAACGATTAACCCGCATTATTCTGTCGCCAAGGAACAATTTATTTTCATCCACTTTTGTTCGTTCTCCTTTATAGCGGGATAAAGATGAAGTAAAACGAGATCTTTGGAAATAATAAAACTCTAGAGCATCATAATATAAAGAGGAATAATATGCTTTTTAAAAGTGTTTAATTAAATGTGCCTCAAACCTTGTCAGACATAAAAACGCCGTAAGAGGTGTTGACACTCTGCCTACCCCATCAGAAATACAGGCGTGAATACCTATGTATGTATGTGATGTGTATTAAAATTTAAATACTTACTTTATTACTTACTAGATTTCTCGAATTTTCCGAAAACAAAAATATGGCTTAGAAATAATAAGTACCTATTATGAGATTATGAGAAAGATTAAATAAAAACATACAAATCTTTCGACTTCATAATATTTTAAGTAGGTATATCATTCATTATTTTAAAAGCAAAAACGTATAAATTTATAATGAATGAATGAACCTATAATTAATATTCAAGGTCATTAAATTTGCATATTGACGCGTTCAATTGAATGAATGAATGAAAGAGTCAATGCGTTCAATAATTCAAGCCCAATTTTATTATCTGTGAATCACATTGTTTATTTTTTTATTTGTATGTCTGTGTGATTATTAAATATTATCATTGTTATTGTAATACGGCCAATTAATCTTGTGTTTTGTTACTTGCCATTATTGTTAAATAAATTATTTTTGGAAATAATTGAGTCGAGTGCTTTTATTTTGATTTGATACTTTAAACATTACTAACTTTACTCATAGTAAAATCAACTAAGTTTAATAGTGTTACTATTCTAAGTACGTTTTTTATTTTAGGTCTAGTCTGTATTGCTTTGCGTCTGGTATTGGTTTTGATAAGTAAGATAAAATCAAACCTATTGTAAATTCTAAAGAAACTTTTAGATACAGATAATGGGCGCTTTTCCACTAGACGGCACGTCAACGGCAACGGCGACGGCATGGCGAGATCACGTGACAATATCTATGGGAATCGATGACATGCCGTGACGGTGCCGTGCCGTCAAGTGGAAAAGCGTGTCATATAATTTCATTGATTTTCATACATTATCTCACCTACGATATCGTCGACGGTACCGTGCCGTCGCCGTTGCCGTTGACGTGCCGTCTAGTGGAAAAGCGCCCAATCAGCTATACCTACCTCATAGATGTGTATACGTGAGAACCACACGGGGATAAACTACAGAAACATCTATCACTAACAACAAAGACTTGAATACATTACCGCCTATAAAACTCTAAATATGACAAGCAAACGAAAACATTTGATCTCATTACGCATACAACGGCATCTGCACGCATCGACAGCGAAAATCAATATCCAACCTCTTTGTACCACTGTGCGAAAAGTTAAAAAAAACACCCACTAGACGACGCTAGGAAGAAGGAAGAACTTCTTATGCCGACATAGACATGCAAAACAGGCATGCATCGGCATTCTATATTCAAATAATTTCGATATTCAAATGAGCTCCTATTTTCCCCCGCGGAAGAGCAATTTTGACACTTGGAAGAATGGCTAACCCTTTTTACTTTTTTATTCAAATTAAGAACATCTTCTTTTCGGCCAGTCCGGATTTGAATATAGATAAAGGAGTTTTTTTTCTTAATAAAGTATTCATGGATTTTGGTCGTGAGAACGAAACTGGAAGGTGCGTGGATGTATGAGAATTTTGTCTTTGTGAAGTAATTGATGGGGTCGCATGTTTTGGGAAGCTGTGTCAACATGTGTTGTAATATGCAAATTTATCGATACGGTATTGATTGTATTATCGACACGTATTGGCTATTGGGGAGTTCTGTATTCTTCGTTCATTGCAATATTTCATACTTATGTCTGCTTATTTTAGATGTATTTGAGTAACATTATATTACAGGACTATAAAGAAAATGGTAGCAGTAAGTACAAAACCTTTCATGATACAATTCGTTTAAGCCATTTTGTGCTTTTATTGATATTATATTTAGAAGTTAGACTTGTTTTACAACCATAATTTCTCATTCTTTATTTTACGTCGCTTTACCCCTCCTGCCGAAATCACCCAACGATCTTTTTATTGTACTTAAATTCCAAATTTAAAAAACTACCTAATTAACCAGTTCCGTATTGCTAAGGAAACAAGTCGAAGGGAATCTCGTCTTACCCTTCTGCATGCATTCATATTTAAATTCTCGAATTCTTTATTCAAATTTCTATAAATTTCGTCCCCAAGTCCAAAGCAGGTGTACTCTGTACTGTCTTTGAAAGAATTTCCGTTTAGAACATTGGCTTGCTTTACTTCCTACATTTGGTAGTGTTTAAAATTGGAATGTGTAGATAAAGTAAAGAGTGCTGGCAGCAAAAATGCAAAGAAAAAAATAATGGGATTCTTCCTTAAAAAAAATTAAATCGATATTTTTTGTGGAGACGCTAGTTCCTTGTAAAAATAATATAAGAAACTTACTTCTTAAACAAAAAAATGTAGTAATTCATTAAATAAATTATGAGTTTTCAACAAGCCATGCAATCAGCTGCAACAATATTTCTTTTTAATTGCCTTCTAAGACCGTTACCGTTTTGCATTCAGCCAGCTATTATTTTTAAAAATAATACCCCACCTGGGCCCTGATTCTCCTATTTTGACAATGACAGAAAGTTAATAATTAGGAAGCTTATGGCTAATGGCGACAAAACGCTGTATCTAAAGAGTACATTGAACGATTTGTTCCAAAAGAAAAACTAAAGTGTTTAAAACAATCAATGTATAGCAAATTCGTTTTTGTGTGTTCGAAATCATTTTGACAAGTTCGAACATCGTTCATTCAAAATTGAATGAAATTTCAGAATACGGACACGATTACATGTCAAAAATTAAAAATTACAAAATAGCTTTTGACTTATTGTGCAACCCATTTTGTAATTCTTAATTTTTGACATGTAATTTTTAATATTTGACAGAATTATTAAAAGATTCTTAATTTTCTTATAAAATTCAAGCCCTTGCACATTGAATTACAAAAAATTGCAAGAAGAATGCCCGAATCAAGGTTTATCCTCTGCTATAAAAATGAAATTGAAGTTCTATATAGTTTCGGCCAAATCGAGAAAACTTGTATCTCTTTTTGAATAATTCAGTAATTATAGTACATATTACTTTGAAATGTTTCATATAGATGCTTTAAAGCATACAAATGTAAATAACATAAGCTTTCTGTTCATTTTATAATGGAATCAAACAAAAATGTAAATAATAATATTTGAGGTTAGCACAAATACTGGCGTTGTTCAAAGTTTATTTATGTTTTGGTACATCCGCAATATCTTATTTTATAGAAAACAAGGCATTCTCCTACCAATAAGTGAGATTTTCTAGATATTTTTGTTAAATATTAACGAAGAAATTTTGGTACAGTTTTAGGGACTTTTGTACCATAGAGTAGAATACGTTACTTTTTACGAGAAAGTTTAAAATCGTTAATACCACTAAACTAGCGGCACTTTGTAAAAAAACTTGCAAAACATTAAATTCAATTTTGAGTTATTGAAGTAACTGAAACGCAAAAGTATTTAAAATAATGAATTTAACAGCAAATAGAGTACTGTTGTGATTGTGATAATTTGGGTATTAATAAGTGGAGGATAGTATTTCGCTCGTGAAAAATAATTATTAGGAATAATTTTTTCAGTCGATGTTTCAAATAATATGTTAATTTGGGGAATTACTATTTTAATTACAAAAAGGCGCTAGTGTTCTTGTAGCAACGCTCGAGCGCTCTCATCTGAGGCTCTCATAATAATCATAGACACATTATATAAGTAAGTATATGATAAATAAGGTTTTATTTAAATTTATTTTAGTATGGGTTAACTTACTTCAATATGTATACGATCATGAGCGTACGAACGATCTCTCTTCTTTATTATGTCACATTTACATTACATAGATAAACACACTGATTTGAGAAGTCGCGCTAGCTCCATTTACTCTTCTGTGGATAAACATCAATAGTTTACTAGATGACCCGTTGTACTTCACTACTACCTATCCTGACTACCTATACATTAAAACTCGTCATATTAAAAGCCTCAGCCATCCCAGCCCTCAATTACCTCTCCCTCCCGGCCCTCACTTCCCTCTCCCTCCCGGCCCTCACTTCCCCCTCTCTCGTGGCCCTTACTTCTCCCTCCCTTTCGACCATCACTTACTTATCCCTCCCAGTTCTCACTTCCCTCTCCCTCCCGGCCCTCACTTCCCCCTCTCTCCCGGCCTTCACTACCCTGCCCCTCCCAGGCTTTTAACCTATAAACATATAATAATAAACCTAGCTATTAAACTCCTTGTACTACATAATCCCTCTTCCTGCCTGTCCTCACTTTCCCCTCCCTCCCAATAAGCATAAACCTAAGAATATAAACTCCTTGTACTGTAAACTACGTAATATAAAAAAAAACATACGGGTTGGACTGTTGCACTTGCACTCCCGTGTAGAAGCTAAAACTCAACAGATGGCGCTAGTAGGTTTTCCAAAACGCAACTCTGGTACAATTTGTATGGGAATTTCCTCGCATGTTTTTCATATTTTCTCACTGCTAAACCTAGACTTCCACGAATAGTGCCCTTTGAAGCACGGAATCCGTTTTTTGTCCAACAATCAGGTAAATTCAAACTGCATTGTCCTAACGAAACAGGGGAGAACCTCGAAAAGTGATAAATTGGGATTGATTCCTAGGACCTCCGGTTCGGGAGACCATGGCTCAGACCACGGAGGCAGTTAAGTATAGTGTACAGAACTGAGGGAGCTCTACTGTCTTTAGTAAAAATCATTTATGGAGTTAAATTCTATATTATTTTTATACATTTGCCAATCCTTAATAAATTAGCACCACACACCACCCGCCTAAAGAAAAAAACTGAAAAACTGAGAAAAACTGGCAGTCAGCTACAATCTTGACTCGCAAACACCGATACTCATACGTCGTGACTCCAAATGGGGAAGAGAAGCGTCGTCATGCTGATCACATCCGACCAGAGACACCGACATCCACTCCGCTTATGGCTGCATCAATGTCTCCTGCGCTGCCCACACCTACTTCTGTAGAATCAGCAGTTCTGGGTTCAGCCTTGCAACCACCAGCAGTAGTCACCCCTATGTCAGAAGCAACCGCAGCACCTTCACAATCAGAAATTCGTAACGCTCTGACATCTCCAGACGCCCCGACGGAGCCATCGCCTGGTCATACCGCCAAGGTGGCTCATAGAAGAAATGTAGGGAGGGACGAATGTTGCAACCTCGTTTTACATACTGTCCATTCCTTGTTTCTTTCATTTTGTCATGTGTGTCAATATACGTTCTTCAATACGAATCTATGTATTATTATAATATTATATTTCTCCATGGTAATAAGTATTTGGAGACAGGCAGAAGATAGTCTCCAAATAGTCTTGTATTGCTACAAAGTTCTGCAATGCAATTTCTGCTTTACGATCAAGGTGTTTTAGGGCATTTTGTGAACCGCACGCAATTTACACACAGCACTTATTGATTCTTCTTCTTTTTCTTCATCGTTTCCTCATGTCTGAGGGTCGTGACCACCAAAAGTAGCGTTGCGGGTCAAGGCTCTCCAGGCGGTTACATATTGTAAAACCGAAATTTTTAAACCCAAATTCCATATTCCCGAAAACGATTCGACTTTTTTTTTATTTCCATTTTTTCGTTTTACAGAAGTTACAAAATCCATATTATTAAAATCTAGAATTTTATTTACCTTTTTTTTTATTTAACCATTGACTTATATCACAGATCTTTCTTTTTACCACAATAACGAAATCCAACTATAACTTTATTCCACCACTCTGTTTTCCTAATATATTTATTCCAAAACATTATCTTACCAAAATGTTGAAATCCAAATAAATCTTTTTCTAGATAGAGTTGAGAATAGAGTAAAAGTCAGCTTGCTATAATAAATGCTAAGCAAGCATGCAAGCACGCATGCACGCATACAAGCATGCATGCAAGCAAGCAAACAAGCATGCAATGCATGCAAGCAAGCAATCAAGCAAGCGAGCAGCAAGCAGGCATGCAGGCATGCATCACCAGCAACCTAACCCTCGAAGGGTATGTCGGAAGCGAACTGGGCTCGCTGCGCTCGCCCATCCTCGCTTCCGCCAAACGTACCGAACCTAATCTATCCGTGCCGGGGTGCCCCGAGTCGGTTCTGCATTGAAATTTTGAAATATGCGGTTTATTTTCTGTCTACTAATTCCTTTGGGAATTGTAACTTTTGGCTATTGACATTATGGAAAAATTGCTTGTTTGTATGCATGATGCATGCAAACAAGCAAGCATGCATGCATGCATGCATGCAAGCAAGCAAGCAAGCAAGCATGCAAGCATGCAGTCAAGCATACATGCAATCAAACAAGCAAGCGAGCAGCAAGCAGGCATGCAGGCATGCATCACTAGCAACCTAACCCTCGAAGGGTATGTCGGAAGCGAACTGGGCTCGCTGCGCTCGCCCATCTCGCTTCCGCCATACCCTTCGAACCTAATCTATCCGTGTCGGGGTGCCCCGAGTCGGTTTTGCATTAAAATTTTAAAATATGAGGTTTATTTTCTGTCTAATAATTCATTTGGAAATTGTAACTTCTGGCTATTGACATTGTGGAAAATGTTACTTCGGGGTTTAAAATTGTTGGAATATTGATACTGGTTTGAAATGAATTAGTTGTCAGAAGTAAAAAAGGCATTTTAAAAATTTGGTAACAGTGTTTCTGGAAAATGATATTTCTGGAAAATATAGGTTTGGGATTATAATTAATATGTCAAACAAATCATCTGTAAAATAACACTACTGGCAACCATTTTCGTGATATTAAAATTCGGAATATAGAATTTCGGAGGTACGATATGTTACCTCTCCAGGCACATCTGTTCTGGGCCTGGTGGATTGCCCCCTGGGTGTTGCACTTGATGGACTGGATAGAACAGGAACTTAAATCATCTAAAATATTTTAAATTTTATCAACATTTCCCGTAAATAGGTACTCAGCCCATGACTCAGCTACTCTGCATTGTCAAAATAATTGTCATTATTGACAAGAGCAATGGCATTTTTTTTTTTACTCAAAAGAGGTATACTTCTTAATAAAAAAAAGTCTTATGTTATTTATAAGGGTTAGTTTACCACAACAGTAACTACACACTACACAAAAAATAAGTGTTGAGAAAAAATATTTATATGTAGGTATGTTGATGATGACAATGTGCTCTAAGCTTCCTTTAAAACAATAAAAGGGTTTTAATTGTTATACTTAAAGAGTGCCATAAATTGTATAGTATATTTGCCTGAAATAAACGTATAAAATGGTATAAAAATAAGAAAATCGGCAAGTGCAAGTTGCACTCGCATGAAGGGTTTCGTACCATTATTTATACAAAAACGGCAAAATGCGCAAGCCCCCCTTAAACATTTATTTTATTCTGTTTTTAGTACTTATTTGTTGTAGCAGCAAAAGAAAATACATCATCGTTGCAAATCAATACTGTCTTGCTATCACGGTTCATGTGATATAGCCTGGTAACAGACAGAATATCACGTTTGTTGTATGGAAGCCCCCCTTAAATATTTATTTTGTTCTGTTATTAGAATTTGTTGTTAAAGCGGCGACAGAAATACATTAACTGCGAAAATTTAAACTCTCTACCTATCACGGTTCATGAGATACAGCCTGGTAACAGACGGACGGACAGCAAAGTCTCAGTAATAGGGTCCCGTTTTTACCCTTAAATAGCAAAATAAATTATAATATTCATGATTCAGTGGAACTAGTGAAATGAGTGTTTTATTATAAATTAACATGGAGTTCCCTCAAGAAATTAGGACACAAAGTATAACATACTTTTTCTTGTTTGTTTAATTTTATTGTCTGAGCCCCTATCAGTTTGTGTACTGACTAAAAAATAGCCCTGTAATTAAAAACATGGTTGGAAAAACGGCGCATTCCTACTTAATAAAATAACACTATATGTAAGTACAAAAACCTCTAAAATATACTTTAAGCATCCGTAAAAAATATAAATAAAATGCATTAAAATAGAAATAGTTACATATTTTCCTCGAAATGAAAAAGTTCACGGTTTTATATATGAACTCACCTTTATTACATTAAAACCTTGAAAGCATCTATAGAAAATTATAATGAATGAAGATTGGAAATATGACAATAGCGAGTAGCCGAGTAGCGATGAAGTAGCAATTTTTTATAAGAAACGATTTTACTGTCCGATTATCGGATTCCTACGTCGTCATACAAACAGAAGTAAGTTAAACTCCCTCCAAGTTTCAGGTTTCTACAATCAGTGCTTTAGGCTGTGCGTTGATCCGTCAGTCAGTCAGTCAGTCAGTCATTCAGGACAAAGAATTTTATAACATGTTTTTGCGAAATATTTGAATTTGATTTTATGGGTATTTTGTGTTGATGTTGTTATTATAAAATGAACCTAGTCGGCAAAATTAAAATAATACAAAATTGAAAACCCTCAGAGAAAGATACTGGTACGTGGTTTATCTACCTATAAGTAAAATTTTTTTATTAGATCCCCATTTCTAGCGTGTAGTGTGACCATCATCTATCTATTACTAATGAAAAAGCTTGTTTTTAATTTTATGAAGTCTGATACCAAAACGCCACGACTTCCGACAGTAAACTTATCGTCATCTCTAATCAAGCCTTTTTGAGTGAACTATATGAGCAAAATTACACAAGACTACTAGTTCTTCGAAAAATAAATATTGTTTATTCCATTGTTGTCATGAAAACTGAAAGAGACAGTATAAAGGATTAGACTCGAATTTTAACCAAAATATGGCCATAATATACGAGATTGTTTTGTCTTTTTAAGAATCGCGTAAGAATCTTCCTACACTGCTGGCTCTATACATCGCGAATATAAATTTTGTAACCAAAAGTGGAATGTACTACGCCCAAAACCGCGCAAAATTCGCCGGATAGCCATAAGGCGCACAATTCTTAAAAATCTGACGTTGTCAAAATAGCAGAATACGGGCCCTGGGCCTTGATTTCCAGCCAGCATTTGCATGCGAAGGGTTAAATCTTCGCGATTATTTGCGCGCACGCATTTTTTAATTATTCAAGGGTTTAATGTATTCCATTTTTGAAATGCAGATAAGTACGTGGGTTTTTTGTCACAGATTTAGTTGGTCGTTGAGTGTCAGAGAGTGAAGATCGTTGTAATTAATTTATGGTTTCTGTTTGTTTAGTTGTTTCTAGAAAAGAAAATGGTGAGTTTTATTTTTATACAAAAATATCTTGTGATCTGAGTGGGTGTGTCTGCCTTAATTAATATTCTTTCAAATAATATTGCAAGTAGGTGTCTTCTTTAAATAGTCTTCCAGATGACTAGTGAGAAATTATTTATCTTTAATTCTGTAACTGTTACCTAAGTAGTAACCATTCCAAATTATTGTTGCATCACAAAAACAACCACCACCATTTCATACTCAATTTCCTAACAAAATCCCAAGTAATTCAATCACGGCCCCTTTGAAAACGCAAAAACTAATTTCCCAAAAAAAAAAGTGCCTACGAAAAATCACGAGTAGTCAAGTGACGTAGCCATGCATCACGGATAATGATTGGGTCCGCCCCGCCTACGTCATCAATCTTCGCGAACGAGTGAACGAAATGACAGGCGGTGGGTTGCAGCCAGTGTGCGACGACCTTAAGGCTTTTTGAATTGGTGACTTGATATTGATACCAAGTTGATACCTTTTCTAATACGTGCTACAGAGATGATCTAAAATACCGGGTGTAAGGGACAGCTGCCCGCAAACTAATAGGTGTTCCCCAGAATTCTCAGTCAACGAGACTGCTTGATTTATACCAGGACAAGCTTTTAAAAAAAATATTTCATTTTTTGACTTTGCCATATAAAATTACTAGGTACCTAGGTCAGATAAGTTTAATAGAGAACCCATTTTTTTTTTCCTGAAACAATTTATATGTGAAAGTACCTAGTTCAGTTTCGTTGACGTTAAAAATCAGTATATTTCCCATGTCTTATTGGAAGAAAATGTCTTATCTATTCTACCTTCCCGAACAGAACATGCAAAATCTATTTTCCTAAAGGTCAAATAAAACTGGCTACAGTCTCTACATTGTCCAGTATAACCAAACCTATGACTTTCATACTCTTCCTCAGGGTTCTCAAACTTTGGGGGGGTCACATTATTCTGGGGGGTCAAAGTCAGGGTGGGATACGAGGCCATTGTGTCTTGTTAGAGCCAGTAATGTCTTGGATCGTTGGATGTGTAAATTATGTTTTTCTTACGTAGGTGGTTTGGTTACTGTAAGTTTGGCAGCCATTTTCTTTTTGGGTTGCGTTTTAATATCACGCAGTTTTCCCTTGGAAATAGAAGTAAATTCTCTTTAGTTTGCACTAAAAACATAAAAGTAGTTTTACCGTGTTTTCTAATATTTGTAATATGGTATGTAAAAATACTTATTAAAAAAAAAGTTCAAAGGTATTTAAAACTTGTAAAACCCATACCAAATGACACATGGCTTTTTTACGACGAACCATAAATTAAATGCAACTCACTTTTATCTATGCTCTACCTACATAAGCTTCTATTTTTAAAATGCCAAATCATTATTCTATTTTCACTATCCCTAACTCACTAGCCTCATAATGACGGTAAAAATCTCCCGAAAAGGGGGGGTCTAATCCCGTGGGAGGGGGGGTCTGAAATTGAGACGCCGTAAGAAGATTACCGTTGATGTATTACGTGCCTAGAGAGGTGGGGTTTTGACATCTTTTGTGTTTTTGTGGAGAAAATGTTGCTTATCTCTGACTATACCTGTGATATAGATAAGTTTTAAAAGCCACGATTTAGTGCAAAACTAGATCAAACTAAATTTATTGTACCAGCTACTTACTTATATTTTAATTATAGCTTAGCAAGTTTTAAAAAGGCTTACCATAAAGTCAGCTAAGGGGTTCGAGGGTTTCAGTATTGTAATTTAGGCGATGGGCTGACAACCTCTCACTATAGCAATATACAGACAGATCTATCTGGAATAACCCTCAAAATTTTGTCAGACGTGGCGGAACGACCTATGTTTAGGTCGTTTACGCTCTGCCTACTCCATTAGGGATAAAGGCGTGATTATATGTATGTATGTATGTACCATAAAATAGGGATTATGGACTTCATGGTAGGTATTTTTAGTTACTGGATAGTATTCATGGGAATACTATAAAAGACAGTAAAGGCCAGTAAGGCAAGTAGAGCCATCTACCCTGTACATTAATCTACCCTGTATTGTAAGGGATAAAAATCATAATTTTATATATAGGTATTTTTTCATCTTATAAAATCGCTTACAGCTCTTCCAAACTAAAATAAGCTTGTAGGTAGGTATTTTAAACAGCTAGCTTACAGTTTTATTACTAACTGACGGTGATCTAATTTTTTCGACCTTGGAGGAATTAAAATTTTCTACTATTGAGCTAAGTTTGCGAAGCAGTAAAATAAAACTTATATTTATTATTATTATTATTAGACTATACTGTCCCACTGCTGGGCAAAGGCCTCCCCATCGCTTTTCCACCTCTCACGATCCTGGGCAATCTCCCACCAATCCTTACAATAGGCATCCAGATCGTCTCGCCATCTTTTACGGGGTCTACCCCTTCGACGTTGACCGTCAGGAGGGACCCAAGGGGTGACAACTTTGGCCCACCGTTCTGGATGCATACGGCTAACATGTCCAGCCCAGACCCACTTCAACCTTGCCGTCTTCGGCAAGACGGCAAATTAAAACTATAGCGGGATAATTATTATACTAGGCTAGTTAAGAAAAACTACATAATTTTGCGCTTCAACCTAAAAAAAAAAAACATTTCTTACGCGCGGTCGTAGTAAGTAAAATATAAAACGGCAACTTTTCTTAGCACGTCAGTAGGGAGTTTTACAACAAAATTTTCATCACACACAGCTTCGGGAACTCTCACGATCCTGGGCAATCTCCCACCAATCCTTACAATAGGCATCCAGATCGTCTCGCCATCTTTTACGGGGTCTACCCCTTCGACGTTGACCGTCAGGAGGGACCCAAGGGGTGACAACTTTGGCCCACCGTTCTGGATGCATACGGCTAACATGTCCAGCCCAGACCCACTTCAACCTTGCCGTCTTCGGCAAGACGGCAAATTAAAACTATAGCGGGATAATTATTATACTAGGCTAGTTAAGAAAAACTACATAATTTTGCGCTTCAACCTAAAAAAAAAAAACATTTCTTACGCGCGGTCGTAGTAAGTAAAATATAAAACGGCAACTTTTCTTAGCACGTCAGTAGGGAGTTTTACAACAAAATTTTCATCACACACAGCTTCGGGAACTAAGCGTCGAAACTTGTACGATATTTCTTCCTTTTCACACGCGTAACGTAAAAACTTTTATATAGGGTGTTAAGAAAAATATACAGAAAGATTTTAAGAGAAAAATTTTATAACATTCAAAACTAACAAACTTTGCTAAGGTAGCTTATAAACTGAAAACGGAACACACCAAAAAATAAAATTAGATTCTTGCAAGCTATTATAAGTCTCAGCCTATTTTGAATTTGGCACCTAAACTATGTCCTATTGCCTGAAATAAGTTTTCATGGAAAAGTTGTTAAAAAAATGCCTATTTACACCCTGTATATAAAACGCTGGGCAAATAAAATGTGGGTGTTATGGGGGGAGGGGGGTGACGTGAGTTTCCCACAAATCTTCTCGACGCAATATCTTGGAGAAAAATAAATTCGTAAACCGGGGGTTGAGCACACCTGACGTGTATTTATGTATAGTCTGATACGGTAAGGGCGTGGCCACTGGTCGTTTAAAGTATTGCAATTCTTTAATGACAAGTTTTTTGACTATGTTAGTAGTTTTTTTCCTTATATTAAACCGTGCAATCAGAATTTGAATTCATGGTTTTCTGAAAAGTTTTTCGAGCCTTTTCGGATCTTTTCCAGGAGACGTGTTTACTGCAACCACGTCCACCGTTTCCTGCAATCAAGAGCGTTCAAAGTTCAGATTTGAACATTAAATAAAACTTACTTAAAAGTAACTCAATCAAAATAAATTATCAAATATGGGTGGTCATATTTTAGGTTAATGCTTTAAATTCGTCAAAAATAGTTTGTTCAAAGTAAGTAGGTAACAGATTTTTAAATACAATAGAAAACGTTTTATAAAATGTGGTTTCTCGAAAACAATGAATTTTACCCTGTTTTTGCAAGTTGCAAACTTAAAAAATATTTATTTCGTATTTTCGTACTACATGCAACCGAGAGTCGTCACGATCTTTCTGCTAAATCGTATTATTTCTAGTCTCAAGGGTGAACACCCCCTTACTCACCCAAGCTAAGTCCCCATTTCCATACATATGAGGTACATCGCTAGTCTGCCCGAAAACGAACCCGCGTCTTTGTAGTTGGCAATTTTTTTCTTTCCTTCCTACATTTTTTTTCATTTCTCAGGCTTTGTCTTGAGTTCAGATTCCCGGCTTTTACTTTCTTTCATCTTTGTTGCTTAGAAGATAATATGGGTCTTTATATTTTGTGAAAATGGATACGAAATGTAAGCCTTAGATAAATCTATGCAGAAAATGATGCTTGGGTTTTCAAAACCTATACATTGATATAATCACGCCTAGATATAAGGCCCGTATTGATAAACAGTTCTCAAGTGTGACAGCGAGTTTGAGTTCGTATCAGAAATGTCATTACAGTACAAAACGACCTGTCAAATCCATACTTAATATTGATCTCAATGTTGAGATCGCTTTATAACTACGAGCCTAAGTATCACATAAGAGATGAACAGAGCAGCAATGGCAACACAAA